>VNJO01010123.1:0-61981 GCA_008042535.1 Drosophila tani | reverse complement strand
GGTTCTAGACATTTCGTTCGGCTGCTCTGGGGTTCCAGGCTCAGCCGTTTGGTTGATAGCACTTTTTTTTTGCTGTTTGACGCCTCTATATATTTCTTGCTTAGTGGTTATATGCAACCATTATAATTGCTGGGAAATTTGTCAATAAATACAATATACACATTTCTGGGCTCTCCACGCCTCTATAAACGCAATAATAATATTTCTCGCGATGGCATACCTTCGAATTTAGCTTCTATGTATCAAGGATATTTTTCAATATTTTAGGGGGAGGTTTTATCCCTAAAACATTCTCTTCTAGCTCAAGTCTATCGACCTATCCAAAGCCACTCTATTGGGTTATATGCAACCATTATAATTGGTTGGAAATAATTAGTAAATACAATACATTTCTGGGCTTTTTGCAGCCTCTACGTTGTTCTAAATGGGTTGCCCAGCATCTCTTAAGATGGCATAGCTTCAAGTTTAGTGGGGATTATTACAGTATCATTGGCCTAAACCTACATGTGTAATCAACAGCACCAGGTGCTGTGTTTTAAGGATATTTTCCATATTTTAAGGGGGGTTGG
The DNA here is from genome assembly GCA_008042535.1 of Drosophila tani. Lineage (NCBI taxonomy): Eukaryota > Metazoa > Arthropoda > Insecta > Diptera > Drosophilidae > Drosophila > Drosophila tani. The sequence continues at coordinate 61,412 of VNJO01010123.1, read as the reverse complement.
AACATTCACTTCAAACTCAAATCGATCGACCTATCTTTATTCATGCTGTTGGGTTATATGCAACCATTATACTTGCTTGGAAATTTGTCAAATCTATCGACCTATCTTAGTCCACACTCTTGGGTTATATGCAACCATTAAAATTGTGTGGAAATAATTAATAAATACAATACATTTCTGGGCTTCTTACAGCATCTACGACCCTATAAACTCATAATTTCTTGAGATGGCATAGCTTCGAATTTAGTTGGGATTATGATCGTTTCATTGGCCGATTCTGTTACCTACACTTACATGTGTAATCACAGCAGGTGCTGTGTATTAAGGATATTTTCTATATTTTAGGGGGATGGTTACATAGATAAAAACATTAACTTCTAACTCAAATCTATCGACTTATCTTAAGCCACTTTCTTGGGTTATTATAATTGGTTGGAAATAATTAATAAATACAATACATTTCTGGGCTTTTTACAGCATCTACGTTGTTCTCTATAAATGCAATAATAATATAGCATCTCTTGAGATGGCATAGCTTAATGTTTTTGGCCGATTCCCTTACCTACGCCCACATGTGTAATCATGAGTATGTGATTTCCTAGAGTCGAGTCGAGTCTTCTCTTTGCGCATGCACGGATTCAATGCGAGATACACAGTTTCTGCTCTATATTTCAGTTATACAGTCGCGCGTTCAAAAGAAGGAGTGATGCTATTGCTAAATAAAAACCGAGTGCTTTCTTTGGTCCTTCATTTTATTTTCCTAATCATTCTAATTTCATCGAATGTCCAGGCCGACGAGCGAAACATAAACAAGCTGCTGAACAACCAGGTCGTGGTCAGCCGCCAAATAATGTGCATTCTGGGCAAAAGCGAATGCGACCAATTGGGGCTACAGCTAAAAGGTACACAGATACATCTCAAATTCCATAATTTAAGTGATAAAAATCTGTTGGGTTCCCTTGCAGCCGCTCTGCCAGAAGTCATAACCAGAAAATGCAGGAACTGCTCGCCCCAACAGGCCCAGAAGGCGCAAAAGCTGACAACGTTCCTGCAAACTAGATACCCCGACGTTTGGGCCATGCTCCTAAGAAAGTACGATAGTGCCTAAAAGTATGGCAATTAAATGTTCTTCTCATGCATCGAATATAATAAATTAGTCTCGACATCATCTTTGGGTATTTTCTTAAGCTCTTTCCCTTAAGGTTTGGTGACTTACACATACCCTGGAGAGTTTTTAGTAAACAAAACACACGAATTTCAGTACCTTTATCCTTAAACCAAGACCGAAGAAAGAAAAAAGTCAGGGGTTATACACATAAATGTATATTTGTATCTGATATCTTATTATTACATTATTACATAAAGTCTAAAACGTCTTTAGCGAAGCCCCATCCAATCACTTGGTGTGACTTTCCACATAAACCGTGGAATTGTCCACTCCCAGAAACTGATGTATACTCAACGTGGACAGCATTTTCATCTGTCCCTGATACAGGACATCGGCTATTATTTTCTCAGCGTATATTGCCTGGTTGGCGTCCATGGTCCGCAGCTTGTGGGCGATAACCTTGCCAAAGTTGGAGAAGTGATCATCCAGCTGGTTGTCCGCACTCTTCAGCGCCAGCGAAAAGAGTCGCTCCACATCGATGGAGGATAGGTCTGCCCGGAACTTCCCAGGTGGCGGATCATTATCCTCGGACACCTGCGAGGACACAGAGGAGGAGCGCTTTCGGCTGCCGATGTGGTTCTGCTCCTGATTCTGGCTCTGGCTCTGGCTCTGATTATGGTTCTGTCTCGGCTGGGCAACAATGCGTTTGCAGTGGTCGTGGTCTCCGTGGATTTTCACCGAATCGGGCAGCGATTTTCTCCGCGCCGACAGGACTCTGCTGCTGCTGTTGTTGGCGGGCACCACGATCTCCACCTCCTTGACAGTGGCGCCACCGCCGCTGCCAGCATGGTTGTTAGCATTGACTGTCTTAATACTGATAACGGGGTCAGCGGCGGCGGCTGCTGCTGCAGCCTCCTCGAAGATGTTGGCACAGAATTCATTCGCACTGTTGTTGGGGGATAGCTTGCTGCTGGAATCCATCGTCTTCTGTGGCTTCGGCAGGCTCTCCGCGTCGGAGAACTCGTCACAGTTCTCCGGGATTGCCAGTTGAGTTGCCGCGCTCTCGGAACAGGCCTGCTGCTCGCGCTTGCACTTCTTGTCCGGGATCTCCTCGTCCTTGAGGAACATGAGCGACTCAAAGTAGCGCCGCTTCGGGCAGTAGGGCTCGTACTTCTCGCCTTTCTTCTTAACCTCGTTGTACTTTCTCAACTGATGACGAAATGCACAGCGAAGATTGTTTATCTTTTGCTTTGTTCTTTCGACATTGTACATCTCTCCATGCTTGGTGGCCACTTCTATTAGCTTCATGTACGCCTCCTGCCGCCGGCTCCGGTTCCGGAAGTCGGCAGAGTCCGCTTTCCACAGGCATGGATTGCATTTATATTCCTCGATAAAATCGTCTATAAAATCCATTTTTGTTTACTAAAAGAAAAACACAGTAGGCAAACGGGGACCAAAATGTATGTTTGTATGAATGTGTGTGCTATCAATAACTATCGCTTCGTACTTGGAACGACGAAAGTGGAACATCAACATGCTCATATGACTGTACTATACATCAGTATTTGTTTAGTATTATTTTAATGAACTATCGACTAAATGAAACGGTATTAATCGTTTCTTTATTTCTTTTGAATTTGTATCAATATAGAGAGTAACTAGTTAATACTTACTATTAGTTAATAATCATTGCTGACCTGCACTAATCCCTCTGTTTTTAAAAGTTACCTACCGGTATTTCGTTCGGTATACGCCTTAATTGTTTCATCTGGCCACACTGCTGATAACTAGTCCCGATAACTGCAATAATTGTTCATATAAATAAAAAAAAGGAAAAATATTTAAAATGAGTGGAGCTCACAGGGAGGCCATTCAAAAACAAATTCACCAAGACTGGGCGAACCGGGAATACATAGAAGTTATAACTGCCAGCATAAAGCGTATAACCGACTTTCTAAACTCTTTCGGTAAGAAAACATTGCCAAGTAAAGGGGCCCCCACTTTGCATATGTGTGCGCACTGTGGTATTTACTCTTGTATTTATGAACGTACGAATATTATAAGCTTGCTAACAAATCATTCATTGTCATTGAATTTGTTTACTCGAATAGTAAGTCAATAAACGTACATTGTGGTGGGTCGTTTCTGCGAAAAATAAGCCAAGATGCGGTGTGAGAGTGTGTACATAAATCCAACAAAAAGATTTGTTCAAAGACACTTCTGCGGCTGATGGAGCTTATTCACTATATTTTTATTAATATTTCTTATGTTCTGTCCCTACAACTTAGTCGGTATATCTAGTGATTATAAAAGTTCATGTAGATACGGATAAAGTTACAATTTCCGCAGACCTTACTGGCAATACATATATATTTTCCTGCCTTTCAGATATGTCCTGTCGTTCACGGTTGGCGGTACTGAACGAAAAGCTAACCATTCTGGAGCGGCGTATAGACTACTTGGAGGCGTGTGTCGCACAAGGGGAGACATTAACGTAAACACGCTTACAAGTTCACCCCGTCTAATTAACCCTAAGCTTTGTACATTTATAAGATAATTAAAAAATACCAATAACATATTTAATAATCTTTTGTCTCACGATGTGAGCTTTTGCCAATCGGCTGCTTTTGCCGTGGCCTAAATGAAGTTCTAGTACATTGTTTGTTCTTTGAAGGACGACGCTTTTTTCACGGTTGAGTTGCTTGCCGTTGGCCTATGGTTTCGAATCAATGCCCCTTTTAAGAATAATATAAGTAATAGGCACGCGATGTTTTGCAACCAACCGGAGCAGGCTTTGGATTTGTAATATTAATGCAAATCGGCGGGCTCAAATCCTATATAGAAACCATACATTAAGTCTAGACGTAATCTTGTGACGGCTGTTGTGTTGTTTAGCTTTTAATTGTCTGCCAATTTGATGGCTTGATGCGTCATCGTTCAAGCGGTCTCTGAATTTACATAAGTCTAGACCTAACTGGCGCATTTTGCGGAATTAATTGAACTGTTATTAGACATTAGATATCTGTAATTGCGAGAAAGCCCCTTCGAGAACGGTGTGTTGTGTACAAAACAAATCTCTTTATTCAGCGCACGATCGTGGAAAAACAATTTAGATGAACATGATTTCTAGATAGACCTAATTAACAGTGTGTGCGTAATAACAATTTGGTTCCGGCCAAAGGAAGGACTTCTTAGCCTCAGACCTTGATGCCGGCGTTGTTGGCGGTAGCGCGGTAGCGCTTGATGTAGATATCCTCGGGATCATACTTGGCCTGCAGCTGCTTCCACTCCTCCTCCTTGTTGTCGATGATGTAGCGGATGACCTTGTCGGTGTTTTGGCGCTGCTTATCGCTGCACTTGCTGCACTCTGTCTTGAGGGCATCGGGCAGGGACTTCTTCAGCTCGCGGCCCTCGGGGGTGCACTTTCCAGTGTCGATCAGACACTTAAAGTAGTTTGTGAAGAGGCGGTCTGACTTGAGGATCTCGTCCACGTCAATGTTGTCGTACTTGGTGGTGTACTTCTCCTCGGCGGCGACCAGGACCAGGCCAAGGACGAAAAGCGCTATAACCATCTTCATTTTGGAGGGGAAACTGCGGAGCACAAGTCAGATCGGATGAGTTATAAGTAAATATTGCGAAATGAGTACTTTTTCACATTCGCAAATGGAGCGAATAATGTGTGGGGAACCAGTTTTGGAGTCTAACCTAGACTCGGGGGATTTCAATGGAAATCTTTTCAGATACGGACTGCATTCGAATGAATATGCATAGAAAAGGCCACTTGGTATGCGTATCTGGTTCGGAGATTCGACAGCCGAAAAGATGTCACTGTTTACACACTACAAAACTGGTCTGAGTCGTTGGAGGCGTCTCATTTGCCTAACAATGCTGCGGCACAATGATCAGCACAAAAACTATATATGAGTTATGGGTCTTACATTGGAGCTCGACTTGGATCGGACTGGACTGGATGTTTAGCAATGCAGCTGCTGGAACTAACTGACAAATGTTTCTATGAAGTTTGGCTTTTATACCTGGGCTTTACCTGCGATTGAACTTCAAGTGTAATACACACTAACACAGAGTCGCCGCCTTCCCTCTACGTATGGTTGGGGGATTGCACACACTTTAGACTTTGAAGCGCAAATCGCTATTTGCTGAAAAGTCAACCCAGTGATTAGTCAATCGTCGTTATAAATTTATATACTATATATGCGATAGTTATACATACTTAATTTGACATTAACATTAAGGAGCCTGACGTCTGAGCGGTGATTTCAAGCTGGCGCGATTTATAGGTACTGCTTGCAGGTAAACCTAATAAAAATAAATCACTTGATCAAATTTAGGATTCCCATTAACGACTTCCATTAGCGACTTTCCATTTTCCATTTACAACACTTGAGCTGGGCGCGAAGTGACCCTTGATTAAGCGCTTGCCCTGAAAGTTAATTGATTTTGATAGTTCTCGGAACAATTAGAAACTATTTACTAATCCTCGAATTATGAATCAGTTTTTAAGCAGAATTCAATTAGGCTCAGACCTACAAAGTCTGTAAGTCATTATACCCGGTACCTGTAGGGAATAGGGGTATTATAACTTCGTGCAAGCCGAGAATTTACATATGTAACAGGCAGAAGGAAGTATCTCCGATCTTATAAAGTACATATGTTCTAGATCAGCATCCCCAGTCGAATCGATTTAGCCGTGTCCGTGTTTGGCTCAACAGATTTTAGAGACTATAAGAGCCACCAAATTTGGGGAATACATTCTAATCCGTTGCACCACTAAGCAAGAAATATATAGAGGCGTCAAACAGCAAAAAAAGTGCTATCAACCCATTCGGTCTGCGACTGAAAATCGGTTTCTTGTGCTTGCCTTCGAACAAACGCTTCGATCTCGAAACAGCCGAACGCACTCGGGGTTCTAGACATTTCGTTCGGCTGCTCTGGGGTTGCAGGCTCAGCCGTTTGGTTGATAGCACTTTTTTTGCTGTTTGACGCCTCTATATATTTCTTGCTTAGTGGTTGCACGCAAATCGAGTTTGTTTTCAAATTTGGCCACGCCCACTACCGCCCTTGAAAATCATGGAAAGAGTATAGCTAAGCTATTGTCGTGATTTGCGGTTTCAAATAAATAAATACATTTGTACGGGCGTCCTTTAAAGATAATAAAAATGGAAATTATTTAACAATACAGTTTCTGTGTATGCTTCTTCTTCCTCTATGTTGACGGCGCCAATGCCTGTTGCTCAACATTTTCCTAGCAACTCCAGTCAAGGCAATAACAATAACTAAGTGAGAGTTTAGTAGACAACCAGTAAATGCAAAGGTTTATTCCATCAATTACAGTCTTAATATATTTGTCACTTTTTATAATCATTCAACTGAAAATAAACTCACATTCCTAATAGATACTGGTGCAGAGATCTCACTTTTAAAAATAGATTCAAATAATTTTAAAATTCATGAAGAAAATATTATAAACATCCGAGGCATAGGCCAAGGTGTAATAAAATCTCAAGAAACAACTTTAATAAAGCTTCAATCAATTATTACACACGAATTTCATTTAGTAGACTCCGATTTTTCAATACCGTGTGATGGAATAATAGGCATCGACTTTATTAAAAAATTCAATTGTCAAATAGATTTCAAACCAAGTGAGGACTGGTTTATCTTTTTTTTGGGTGTCGCTCAACATGTTTCGCGAGCAACATTTTTTTTTTTCCCATATTGACGTGCTATTTGATTTCACCCACAATGCTTTGGGTACCGGGTATCTCACTGTCGGTTACACTACACTGTACTTTTTCTGCTTGTATATTATATGGCGCAGTAAACAGTCAAACATTTAGGAATATACATATATCTTTGTTTTTTTTTTTTTATCAAGTTTTATTGTAGTTACAAATAGTGAAATGTAAAAAGTAACACTTATACATCGTAGAAGTCTGTACAAGGAAAGTAGTAGTTCTCAAACAATAGTAATTTCGTCTATTTTGGGTTTCCTATATGCAACTCTTTAACTTTAGGCTTAAAACGTTGTGTGTGTGTGTGTGTTGTGTGTGTCTCAAAATAAGTTGTCAGGAGGCGGCGGCAGTATCAGTACTTGGATCATTGCGCTGGAACAAATCACAATTGAATTTGGGCTGCTGGACGTTTGCGTTGGAATATGGTTTCGATGGTGGAGAAGACGTCGCTGGACTTCTTGGCGGCGTCCACCTTGAAGTGCAGACCCCTCAGGCCGTAGTAGTCGACCAGGGGCCTCGTCTGCTTGTGATATGATTCAAGCCTCTTCTTCAAGGCCTCGGCGTTGTCGTCGCTTCGTCGGATCAGAGGTTCTCCGGTAACCTAAAGGAGGAATATAGACATGCAGGATTATTGTTCCCTTGAAAGCTCTCTCCTTAGATACTAACATCATCCGTCATTGGCTTTTTGGGAGGCGCGAACTCCTCGTGATAGGATCGGCCGCTGGACTGGTGGATCAGGCGGCCAGTGATTCGCCTCACCAGCAGGCTGTCGTCAATGGCAAACTCAATGACGGCATCCAAGTTGGCTTTCCTCTTGTCCAGCAGTGTGTCGAGCTGCGAACAAAGATTAAGTTAAGTAAAGAACACCTCTCTGTAACTGGAGCTCACCTTCTCGGCTTGAACAACAGTCCTGGGGAAGCCGTCGAGCAGGAAGCCGTTCTTGCACTCGGGCTTGTCCAGGTTGGAGTCGATCATGTCCACAACCAGGTCATCGGACACCAGCTTGCCGGCATCCATAACCTTCTTCAGCTCGGCCCCCAGCTTGGATCCGGATGAAATTTCCGCCCGCAGCATGTCGCCAGTAGATAAGTGGCAGACGCAGAACTTCTCCTTCAGCAGCGGAGCCTGAAATTGGCATAATTAAAAAAACATTGATATTGATAGCACTTGGGCGGCCTTTAATCTATTTATTTGCCGCGCGGCGTATCACAACGGTTAGCAATTAGCGACCAGTCGAGATAAGATGCATTCTTAGCGAAAAGCGGCCAAAGTTCTCGTATGTTTTCTTACTACTCAGCGGAGAACCCACATGTTGGCAACGAGACGCGGCAAACTCGGGCCATTTCAGGGTCAAACATTTCTTTAGAGGGCATTTCAAGGGACACGCATGTAGATACATATTTCACATGTATGCGCTTACATAAGTTCACCAGTTAACCATTTTGTGCCGGCACAACATAAATAGATCGCGTTTGCTTATTTACAAACATCGGGCCCGCACATTTTGAACACGTTGTATTTATTTATAGACCGTCTGTGGCGTCCATATCATCAATCACATTATGTAACTTTGAACCCACCTGCGTGCCCTTGCCGGAGCCCGGCGGACCCAAGAGAATGGCGTTGATGCCGACGTTCTCGGGCTCATATCGTTCCACTGGTACAGCTGCATTCGGCGCCATCGTTTATTGTTTATGCTGAACTATTGCTCGAGTCCTAATTCATAACTAAAGTGAAGTTAATGAGATAAGATAAGCAGTGTTGCCAATTCAGCTAATTTCCCACTAGATCTAGCGTTTTTTGATTGTCGGGAAAGTGCAGTGTGCTCGCCAGATTTTCCGTTCATAATGCCAAAATTCGCCAGAAAACGAGCGGATTTTCACCCCCCCGGGCATCAGGTCACACCTAAAAATGCTAAAAGGTGTTTAGCTATTTTCAGCTTTTTTTATAGCTATTTTATACACGTTTTTCAGCTATTTTTGGCGGTTTTAAGATTAGAAAAAAGCGAAAAAATATCTGAAAATAGCTATAATCTGCCTAGCTATTTTTAGCTATTTTCTCAGCTATATTTTGCATAAATGTTAGCTATTTCTAGTCATGTGTGCGTTTATCGATAACATTTTGGATTTGGCACAATTTTAATTTTATTTAAAAAAATAACATTTAAAACGAAAACTGGATCTATTACGAGTTAAACGTGGAAATTCTAATTTTCATACAAGCATCTAATTACTTGTCAAAAATATGACGAAACATTCAAATAAAAAAATAGAGGGGATTACCGTGTTTTTTTAACGCTATGCTTAAATTTGTCCTAAATGGTCGTTTTTGGCCAAAACTTGAAACTTGAATAGAATTAAGATTTTCCCACTGTTTTCTTAATAGCAATCTTATGGTAGTATCGAGTATAGTAATACTTATTTTGAAATACTTTATTGATTCTATTTGGCATACTAAAAAAGTTTGAAACGAGTCACCTCTGGAATCTCATACCGGGATTTTGGCAAGAATTCCCACAATTCTTTGGCCCTTTGAAACGTATTTTGGCGCAAATACAAAGTTTCTAGTCTCCCCATAAGTTTACAATTGGATTTAAGCCCGTAGACCGACTTCGACAACTTGTAACGTTTACCTTGTTTTCTGTAAGGCATTGATCAGTCCTGGAGTGGGTTTTATGTCGTTGTCCTGTTAAAAGACGAAACTCAGGGGCATTTTGTTTCCGGTAAATGGTTCGCAAAATGTCTGTTAACATATTTTTATAATTTTTTTTAAAATTTATTTTTCACAGTACCAGTTATGCGATGTATCGCACACAGGCATGACGAGAAATGCAGCCCAAAAATATTACTGGCCAGGCCAAAAACGACTATTCAACACAAACTTAAGCATAGCATTAAGAAAAAGGGGTAACCCCCTTTAATTATTTATTTAAATGATTTGCAATACTGTATCTTTTAAATATATAAACATTTGGCATGCATACATACATTCAAAAAGAATCGAGCAATAACTCAACAAAGTGGCACGATGCCCATGTACTTATTATTTTGGCCAGTAGTGTATATTTTATACCGTTTCTTCAACAAGTCCCATTTCTGTGTTCATCATTTAACAATCCAACTGAAAAGTAAGTAGTTTCAATTATTTTAATATTACTATAACAATTTAATTCATTTATTCTGGAATTCGCGTATTACAATTGCCATGGTACATTTTAATATTGCCCTCGCAGCGGAAATAAGCGTCGAATATGTCGCTGTAGCCGTGATCCTTCCACCAAGTGCACAGCTGCCGGTTCCAGATGCAGTCTAATCTGTATATCAAGTTGGGGTACTCGTAGCCGAGCAGCGTGAAGAAGTCCTGGTCCCCCAGATGGCCCTTGAAGGAGTACTTGGCCACCAGCGCGTGCACTTCCGAGTGGGTCAGCTTCTCCAGGTAGGACTTGGAGTTCCTTATTCGATTCAGCAGCAGCAGGACTACGCCGGAGTTGAGACCCGGATAGCCGTGGCCGTGGATATGGTTGTGCTGGCTGCCGCCCATTAATTCGTTGTTGTTCATCGGATAGTACGGGTTGCCGAAACTGGTCTTCGGGTATCTGACACGATACCGGTACAGGATATGGCGGTAGACGGGCGTTAGTTCCGGAGCCAAGCCGTAGAGCTGGTGCGGCAGAAAGTTATCAAACTCGTTGAACAGCAGTCGGACATCGGATCGGAAGACTATATCACAATCAAGCAGAATGGCCCTGTTCAGGCTCCTGTCGGCGATCCTGTGCAGGCCGAGGGACAGGAAAAACAGGGAGTCGCTATAATAGGAGTTGGGCGTTGAGCTAAAGTACGGGGACAGCTTGGCGGCAATGTCCTGTATTATGCTGGAGCAGACTTTAACATCGTAAATTGTATATATCACCGTTCTGCGGAATCGCCGAATCTGCCGCTGCAGGATCTCCAGCACCGAGGGCTGGCTCTCCCTGTCCGTGATGACGTGCAGATGCAGCTGGGCACTGGTGTGCTTCAGCAAACTGTGTGCAAATAGGTCGAATTTAAGGTTCAAGTGGTAGTTCTCCCGCGTGTAGATGACGAATATGTTGTAGTCCGAGGCTAGTCCGTTCAGCTGGTCGCCCAGCTCCAGGTGCGTGGAGGACGAGTAGTTCAGCAGGTAGTGGGTCGGCTTCAAGACGGGCGGCACCGGGGCCGTCGTCTGCTGGACGTCTGCCGGATACCTCGCCTCCTGCTTCTCGGCCTGCGACAGCTTATTGAGCCGGCTGGAGAGGAAGGCCGAGAGGATGTTGCCCCGCACCAACAGATGCGTGTTGGCGAAGACAATTAGCACGCACATACAAATAAATATTAACAAGAGCACTAGCTTCTTCTGCCACCTGCAACGCAGCAGGGTCCATGTCCAACTTTTCGGCTTCTGGCGAATTGAGTTCCGTCGATTGATGATCAGTGTCACATTCTCCTGATCCTCCATTAGCTGCGATTTGCACTTCATCCCGATTCCGTACATGTTTAGGTCCGCGGGAAACGTTTTGTGTTTCTGACTGATTGTTTTAAAGCTGTACTTGGCCATTTCGAAATGCGAGTGACAGTGCATCAGCGGACCACGTTTAATTAGTAATATTAAGCCCTGTTAGAACACACTAAACGGAAACTCTGAGCGGACGAATAAGGGCGCACAAAACATCGCGGAGACTGACTTTAAACCTAATTAAACTAGATCGATAAAGCAAAAGCACAGCGTAAAAATCAATGACGGCTGCTTCTTCTTGCCACGGCGCCAGTCACAGTTGCGCGCGGACAGTGGTATTTTTCCCGTGCCTGGAATTATTATTTTTATTACTAGGTCAACTTTAAAGTGTAGTTTTCGTCCTTAGAAGTTTAGTTTAATGTAATAGTTTAAATGTTTTAAAATTATGGGGCCCCGTTATTTGTGTGCACCTATCGATATGCACCAATCGATAGCCGAACTCTTAATCGCCCGATTTCGATGTATTAGAATTATACTTTAACTAATCATGCGCAGAAGTTGTATTTTTATCAGTATAAGTACATGTTATGGTGTTCCTCAGTTACAAAGGGACGACTTACGCTTACGCTGAGAAAATGTAAAGGCTAGGCTGGTCGGCCGACTTGAAAATACTTGCACTGCGACGACGGGTTCTACAAGCGAATTCATCAACAAATGGATTGTCATCATCGCATCGAAGTCCCCTTGCGGGCTGGGAAAAAGATGAAAAAACGACGCGAGCTGGACGCCCTGATCGCCACCCAGTCCTCGTCGAAGAGAGTCAACCGGAGGACCGCTGGCGGGGCCACACATTCCCAGGACAAGTTGCTCTCCGTCTCGACCGATGACCCTGAGGATTACGCATGGGTATGAATGTATTTACATCACCACACACAGCCATATATGTACGCCTCCAAGTACAAGGTTAACTTGTTCCCAACTTCTGCGAACGGAAATAACTTTCCATTACTAATTCATTATTTAGGTGGAAAAATATATATGTATGTTTGGGGCTATTTTCAGACAAATGTCGCTGGCTCCAGTCGCCGTAGTCATCGGAAAATTGCCTATTTCCGCATGTGCGGTCCGCTTTTATTGGGAATCATTGGCATTTTAATTGTGGGCATTTTGTACTGGCTCTACTTTGATCTACGCCAGCAGCTCTACGACTACCGCCAGAAGATGGAAGAGGGTGCGTGTTGAGCTCTTTACTCCCTGTCGAGAGACGCCTTTTATCAATTATATAATCTTTGCAGTGTCGGCGATGAGCAAAAACTTTCCGGACACGCTGCAACGATGGCACGAGACCTCGTCCTACCTGCTAAAGAATCAAACGGTCGTCATTTCCGAGATCAGTGAGCTACAGAAAACAATGGAGAGTTTACGGAACAACTTTAGCAATCTGGAGGCGACGGTGGCGGCCCAAAGGAATCACGGCAAGGACGAGAAGCTGGTGGCCGATTTCGGGGCGAAGATAGAGGCCGTGGCCACCGACATAGAGGCTATAAAGGAGCACTATAATAAGTATACCGAGGTGCAGAAATCTCTGCAGGCTGAAACAGAGGCTCTGAAGGTAAGTTTGTCCCTTTTATGAGTTAATAAATTAGTCTCTTAATCACAACTGAACCCTTTCAGGTCAATCTATCGCAATTACCAACGCTGCAGGCCAATGCGCTACCCTCAAACTTGTCGGACGACATTGCAGCTCTTAATAGAACGACACTGGACTCATTTAAACTATTGGCAAACGACCTGAAGGATGCAAATAATACCCTGAGTCAAACAACGAAAATGCTTAGCGAGGAGATATCTCTTCATAAGGTAGTAATCATCGACGTACGTGTGTTATCAGTATTAATAAATTGTTATTCTTTTATTTACAGACGAAAATAGACGACTTGTTGGATCGCTCGCAGAATATTACGTCCCATGTTGCCACAATAAGCAACAGTTGGCCGGAATACAAGCAGAAAGTAACCAGCTTCGACGAGTCGTTAGATAAAATTGAAAAAGAGGTAATCAATCGGGCGTTTCCTGCTCTTAGAGAATATCAAGATTAACGAGTATTTATTAACCGCAGATAACGCTAACAAACAGTAAGAACAGTATGCTTGCTGCTTCTATGGATCAGCTAAAGAGCTTTTGCATTCAGAGCATGGCTGCTACTAAAACATCTCCCAAAGTCGAAGATAGCTCAGTACTAACCAAGGTAGCAGCCCTCTTCAGATAGCAACAGTATCGGGGTACTTATTCATTTATTTATTCACCTATTTACAGCCTGAAGTGATTGCCGCCAATGAGGAATTTAAGAAGCCGTCTGCAAATGCCACAGAAAAGCTCCAGGAAGCCCTGAAGCAATAAGCCGTTTTACCTTCTAGTGATTGTCTGTTGTAATACCAAATTTGTTCGATTCCGTATTTAGCCATTAAGACATCAAAGTCACAGCCAACGATTACTAATTTATATATGTATTTAACACACGAGACAGCTGCAATGTACATATGGTTCGAAGAGCTATTTAACTTAATGATGATGATGCACGTGTGATTTCAGTTAAGTTTACTTTTAAAGTCCGTTTTTAGGAAAGGCAAATTTGTACATAAGAGAGTGTGAAGTAAGCTGTAAGTCAATATTATTATTCACTTTAGATACACGATATATGTATTTTATTTCCATATAATAAAACTAAACTAAAGCTCACCAACTTGGATCATCAGATGGCAATTGCCTTTTATTGCAGAGAAACCGAAGAAAACATGAATTAAATTAATCAAAGCTTTGCTAATCTTCTCGATGACAATCCTCTGCTCCTCCTCGTTGCTTTTCCCCCTTTCGCCATATATTTCTTTGCCAATCAGCCCTTCGCCTTCCTAATTATGGGGCTGCTATTAAGGGAGCTTCGTTAGGCAGGAATAATAAACGGATATGAAGGGCAAATACCTTCATGGACTGGAGAATTTGCTTGGCAGCCTGGAACGTGTGTACCTCGTCGAATACTTCGCTTGGCGGGAATCACATTCAGCGGTTGCTCGTTGATCACACGTTTTATAATATAAATTAAGTATTCAAATACCTTTTTGGATATTAAATTGGGAATTATAGCAAATTACGGGTTTTATACTGCTTTTAAAACTCTGCTATATGAAGATCTATAACAATTTATAAAGAAAGTTAAATGACCATAAAAGCAACTGAAAAATACGTTGGAATTGGACATACGAATAAGGTTGGGGGATTATAATAGTCTTAAAGTGCATATACATATATAAAGAATATTGTATGAGCATACAACTTCATCCGCAGATCATACAACACTTTATCGGCTTACACAGAACCATCTAGGAAAAGAGGTTTGAAGGGCTTGTAAACTAATCATTTTGCCCAAATGCCCAATCTATAGATTTGTGGTATTCACAAATTGAAATCTTTACTTTTTGAACGCTACAGTTATCGATCGATTAGGCAGCGCTTTTGGCGGTCATCTAAAAATCTATCGTTATCGATCGATTAGACTACTATTTTGACGGTCGTTACCTTTTGAGTATGATGTGAGAGTTTCATGTGTCGGTGTAGTTGTGTTGTTTACATTACAACTGATTCTCAGTTTCTTATTTGCAAAAAGAAAGTGCTCAAGAAAGTTGTGTTTTTTTATATATGCACTGCATTAGTTATGTTTTAAATAATATTATCTGTAAGAGAGTGAAAATAAAACTGTAATGTGCATTCAAGTATCAAATGGATCGTTTTCCGAGTGTCTACATTCAAAGACATAAATCTTAGAACTGGCTGCAACTTTCTTTCCCATATTTGAGTGTCAGGAAAGGTAAAACATTGCCTAAAGTGCTCTTTAAACCAAATACTGATGTCATATTATATTTTATTCAGAAACTAACACATATTTTAAAAGATGTATTATTTAAATAACGAGACTGTTGCTGTTCCCTCGGCGGTGAATTTCGCCCCAAGGGACACGCACTCATCGACTTTGGAGCTTAAGACTGTAGCTATAAATCCGGATGGCGAGTACCAAGCGAATTTCACACATTTTTGGCCCCACTAAAGACTGTTTTGCCCTCACAGACACCTTCACTGTTCAGCAAGCGATCAATGCCTTTGGGTTTGGGTGGTTCCACGTCAAGCTATCGCTCCTGGTGGGCCTGTGCTGGATGTCCGACTCGATGGAAATGGCCATCTTGAGTATTCTGGGCCCAGCTCTGTTCTGCGAGTGGAATGTCACGAAACTCCAGCAAGCCTCGGTCACAACCATCGTGTTTCTGGGCATGATGCTTAGCTCCAGTTTCTGGACACAGCTGAGCAACAGATATGGTCGAAAGTCGGTAAGATATCACAGTATCTAGATTGCTAGTTACTTCTCACCTTAATGTTCTTCTCAGGCCCTCACTTTGTTTGGAGTATTATTAGTTTTATATAGCATACTAAGTTCGGTGGCGCCCAGTTACGCGTGGCTCTTAACCCTGAGAGGTCTGGTAGGCTTTGCCATTGGCTGCGTTCCACAATCGTGAGTTCATTTCCAGGGAAAATCCCTTCATTCTCTTAAAGTTTTATTTAACCTGTTAGGGTTACCTTATACGCGGAATTTCTGCCGACCAAACACAAGGGAAAGTGTGTGGTGCTAATGGATGTGAGTATTTGGTAATAGAATCAGTTCTGTGATCTAAATTAATTTTATTTGCAGTGCTTCTGGGCCTTGGGAGCCTGTTTTGAAGTCGTACTGGCCCTTGTTGTTTACCCGTACTACGGATGGCGCGGACTTTTGGGGCTCTCGGCTACACCTCTGCTTCTCTTCACACTCCTATCTCCGGTATGGAAATTGATCTACAATTCTATATAACAATAACGATTTAAACCTCCTTTAGTGGCTTAGCGAATCGGCGCGATATTACTCCTCCAATGGGCATAGTGACAAAGCCATCAGGGTTCTTGAACAGGTGAATATGGAGTGGCCATAAATGTTATTCTTATTCTTATAATATTCTGATTCTCAGATAGCTCACAACAACAAGCGGCACATGCTAATGGGTCGCCTGATCGCCGACGAAGAGCCCAGCTCCACGGAGAGCTTCAGGTCGCTGCTCAGTCCGAACCTGTATCGGACCACGCTTTTGCTGTGGTTCATATGGCTGGCCTCGGCCTTCTGCTACTACGGACTGGTGCTGGTCACAACCGAGCTCTTGGTGGCCCGGAACAAGGAGAATAATCCAAACGAGTGCGTAACCTTCATGACCTCTGACTTTATGGATCTGCTGTGGATTACCCTGTCCGAGTTTCCGGGAATATTGATGACCATTAAGGTCATCAAGCTATTTGGCAAGAAGAAAACCATTGTGCTGCAGTATCTGCTCCTCGTCATGTGCACTCTAGTGCTTATGTCGGTTAATAGGTATTTATTAATTTATTATTTTAGTTCGAATTATAAATATTTCCTTCATTTCAGTCGCTTCTCCACTTCGGTGACTCTGTTCATTGCCCGAGGAACGATCTCGGGGATTTTCCAGGCCATCTATGTCTACACACCGGAAATATATCCCGCTGCCCTGCGATCGGTGGGAGTCTCCGGATGTTCGGTGTTGGCTCGACTGGGCGCCATGTTGACACCATTTGTGGCACAGGTTTTGATGGATACATCCAAGGTGCAGGCTATATCTACATACGCCGTGGTGGGCCTACTGGCATCCATAGCTTGCGCCTTTCTTCCCCGAGAAAACATCGGCTATCATTAGATATATCAATATCAATATATTAAGATAAATTATTACTTAGAATAAAGATATCTTATGCACAATCCTAATCGGATTGCCTAGTTTTAGGCTTTGACTATGGGGCGCTATGTGAACTATTCTAGATATTTATTGTTTGCTGGTGATTTCCTGCCTTAAGTGTTTTCGAAAAGTAACAAAGCTTCAAAGCCGAAAGCTTTCCATTGTTGTTCCATTCGCAAAAAGAAGCGGATGGTTCTTAACCCTCTTGAAGTAAAGGAATTATCTTAGAAAATTTCCCAGGCTCAGAGATAGTTAGCAATTTGTTATAAATGTAATACTTTGTGGCAAATATCGTCGCCTTATTTATGTGAGCGCCGAATTGCGGCATTATTTATGATTCAGGTGACAGGAGGAAATGCACTTGCAAATTAATTAGAAAAGTCATTATTTTACAGATTACAAACATGACGTATAAATAAACCGCTCGCCAGTGTATATGTTTATATTTATAATACTCAATTAAATATGTATGCAGGCGCAGACTTGGGTGCCGAAATATATATGCACTCCTGTGACAGCTATAAACTTTTAGAACGTTTGTTTGTATTCCTAAGTAGACGAGAATCTATGCAGATGCAGATGCACATGGCTATGCACATTCGGAGGCTGCTCTGCGAGCTGCATGTGCATTATTTTTAAATTGTGAAACGATTTTTGTCGAGGGGAGCTTTTGTTGTGATCAGCAAATATCGATCAGTCGTACAGTTGTCGGGATGCAGTTAAAATCATTGGTATCCGCCGCACGCAGTAGCCATTCTTTCTCACGCCGCGCCGCAAGTTTAAATTTAAATCTATTCCACTTTCGAATGGGCCACCACCTTGTCATCGACGAGTAGATTATGACAAGCGTATAATCTTGATCGAGTGTTCCAAAGATTGGTATTTGGGCCTGAGAATGCCTCGAATCCTGTGCGAATAAATACGAATAAAATTCAAAAGTTGCCCCCAGTAATAAGTTATGCAATACATTTTCGAATACGTACAGTAGTGCGTACGTCCACCGATGAAGTGAAGTAGTGTGTGAAGTTAGTCCAGTGATAACGAATATCAGTCTACAAAGTCAGCTATGGATAGCGTAAGTTATGCGTGTCCAAGAAAAAATAATCAAGCCTATGAACATGTGCCAAAAATTTACTTATTAATACATTTGTGCAACCACAATCTATGTAGCATAGAAGTGTACGCGAATACATACAGTGGCAGTTCCTTTGGCGCAATTTATAATTTAAAGTTAACAATTAAAACTAATTCTACGATAATAAAGGTGATCATGAAAAAATATAACTGAAATATAATGCTGTACTCAGTCCCCTAGAATTGAAAATTAAAAGCATAAACTTTACTGAAAAATATCTTATTGAAAGAAGTTTAAGATATATTATAATAATATATTTTATGTTTAAATCTATGCCTCAATAAGTTATATAATAATAATGGTTATCTTCGAGTAAAAAAGTGAAAGTTATCTTAAATTAAAGGATGAAACGTCTCTGGAAAATATATTTTCGAAAGAAGTTTCCGATCTATTCTAATAATATTTTATGATTAAGTCTATAATTAAACAAGTTATAGAATAATAATGTGCTATTTTCGAGTGGAAAAGTGAAAGTTATACAAGCTTAAGCTGCAGTTCGACTGTGCAAAATCTCCAACTAAAACCAACTAAATACTTCGCAGTCATTCTTCAAAATTTAATCACTGATTTTAAAATGAGTTCGAAAAAGTGATTAACTGCCAAGTCACAAAAATTAATTTAAATTAAAAAACTATACCAAGTGCAGTGGTTCCTAGCACCCTACTGTGACTCTACTGTGGTTTCGGATCATTGGCCCGAAGTGAAGAACCCTGTTCGAGGTGCCAATGGGGAATGGGGATCAGCTGTTTTTGGCCCGCATTAAGCTTTGCGCTCAGTAAAATCGGACGGCGAAATAAATAGCCATAGCCGAGAGCCCGCGTGTCTATGTCAACGCAAAATAGACTTTCAGCTAACGAGCTAAATATTGCACACAGCCAGCCACTTTTTGTTTGTGTTCGCGCCGAGTGTGTGGGTTATGAGAACAAATCGATAAATCTCGTTGCTCACTTGATAAATTGCACAAACTTTCCGCAATCGGTTTGGCGCCCCTTCTAAAAATGGCCGAAAATAAAGTGTGTCCCAACCTAAGAAATATAGAAAATAAATGCAGCTATATACAAGGTATCGCTTTTACTCAACAGGTCGCTGATATTGTATTCGTGAGCCGGGATTATCAGGCCCAATCGATGGCCACCGACGAGATCAGCGTGTCTCGCGGGGACCTCGTCGAACTTATAAGTTCGAAGGCGTCTGAAAAGTCAAGGTAACTGCACAGATCGATCGATTAAAATCGATAAATATGAAAGTTTTGTCCAGCTCTATCATTATTAAAGATAAGAAGATAAGAATTCAAAGGCAATCCTTACCACCTTTCAGATGCTTTGTTAGAATGTTCGATAGCGGGGACTCCCCGAAAGAGGGCTGGGTACCGATTGAAATCCTAGAATTTAACCCAACAATGAGTAGCTCCAATGGCAAGGAAAACGGTGATGCGGAGTTTAGAAAGCAGTGAGTTCTTTTGGTTTAAATAAGGGAAGAAAGCTAGCTTATAAATTATGTTTTTTTAAAGAACCATTCTTAGGGAGCTTGTCGAAACTGAGGAGGAATTCTCCAGGGATTTGATGCATGTAGTTGAAAAGTACATCAAGGGCATTGACAAGCCGGTGGTGCCCAGATCGGTGAGGGACAATAAGGATGTTATATTTTGCAATTTCCTGCAAATCGCCGAGTTTCACAATAAGTAAGCAGCCAGAGAATAACCTATGGGAGTAGGGAATTTTTGAAATAATACCTAAAATTGCAGTGTGCTGAAGGAGGGGCTGAAGTGCTACAGCAATCAACCGAACATGGTGGCCAAGACCTTCCTCCGCTTGGAAAGGGACTTTGACAAGCACGTGGTGTACTGCCAAAACGAACCCTTGGCCCAGGACTATCTGAGCTCCAGTCCCGACGCAAAGAAGTACTTTCAAGTGAGTATTAAATGTCGAAATATGACCCAAAGTTCATTGAAATTAAATATGAACTCGAGCAGTTTGTATATTTCCCTTTTTTCTTTTAATTGTTTGTTGAAACCAACGAAAATAATAGACAGAATAATTTAATTGGAAGCCGAAAGCCGTGGGACTCGTCTTCAAATATTATGCGTGTGCTATGTGCGAGAATATAAGTTTATTTTTAAAGGCAGACGCTTTTCAATTCTAAAGCTTTTGCAGTTTTCAGTTGCTTCCGAGTAGTGTTCGCGGTCGTGTCGTGCTAATTATTCTTATACGTAACCGTTTCGCTCTAGGTACTTGAAGTTATCTTGTCATTATTCCAAATGCAGAACTCTCTTTAGGGGCTATATATGTTCCAAAACACCTTAGCTCTCAATTTGTTAGAAAGTGAATTTACATGTAGTCTACCTCTAACCTACCTCAATGCACTTTGCACTGGATAACTCCCATATGGAGCTATTTAAATCAGTGACGAGCGAATGATTTTCCAAATCGATCTGTGAATATCTGTGACGTTTGCCCGTTATGCAACATTTCCGAAATTTTACTGTGCGAGAGTATATATTAAAAGATACGCTGATACGTATACATTTATAAATATATATAGTATGTGAAAAGATTTTTTCTTCAGCCCACATATTCGACCTCACGTCTAAAAGTGTTTAAACCCATACATATATACTGGCAAAAATATTGTAACATTGACTTTAATGAGTCCACTCGCTCGCTTTGAAATTGGTTCAGCAGTGAATATATGAGTGTGAATATGAACCTGAAGCATAGAGAGTGAATAAAGGCGATGTGTGGCTGTGGCGAGCATGTTGCGGGTGAATCTACCCAAACATTCGAATACTAATATTCGAATATGTATTTAGAGACACATATAGCTTTCCAAAGCAAAGTACGGGCGCATATAGAGACCCACACATATCCGTTTTTGCAACAAGTGATAAATTTTTTAAACATCGTTCCAAAAATAACCCCGAACGCGAGAGAGAGCGATCGAGAAATCGTGTTTTGACTGTATAAGTGAACACAGAACGTCTATTAGAGGCTTCCTCCGACTCAAGCGGATGCAGAAAACCACAGAACCAAATCTGCGACTATCAATAAATAATATTATTTCGTTTCCCAATACATGCGAACTTTGGAATACACATTCTAGAATCTAGAACTTGCCGCCCCACAGTACGTGTAATAAGTATTTTGCTTTGCCTTGCAGGAACTTTCCAAACAGCTCGGAGACGATAAATCTCTGTCAGAACACCTCAAGCTACCCATCCAGCGCATAAACGACTACCAACTACTGTTCAAGGTTTGCCGACTTCATGTTTAGTGTTAATCATTAAGGCTAAGTTCTAGGCTCTAAGCTAATCATCATCGCCAGCCCAGCTCGCTACGACCGCTAATGTTAATGTTTGTTTTCCGCAGGACTTCATTAAGTACTCGCTAAGCTTGAAAGAGAACGTTAAAGACTTGGACAGGGCCCTAGAGTTAATGCTAAGTGTGCCCAGTAGAGCGTACGACAATAGGTTTCTTTCCAGCATCGAGGGCTGTCGGGGTAACATCTACAAGTTGGGTCGCCTGCTGCTCCACGACTGGTGCACCGTCGTCGACAAGGAGGGCAAGTCGCACGACCGCTACTGCTTCCTGTTCAAGTCTCGCATTTTGGTGACCAAGGTCCGGAAGATATCCGAGAACAGATCCGTATTTATTTTGCAAAGCATCGTGAAGCTCCCGCTGTGCAACATCGAGCACAAGGCCGACGAGAAGCAAATCGCATTGAGTCTGAAAGCGCCCGACGCCGGCTCCATCTTTCCGCTACTCATTAAGCCCCACGGCCCAGAGTCCCACCTGACCTGGTTCAACGAGATCTCCTCCCACATCAACCAAGACGTCACTCTGCAAGAGCATAACGCCGACGACCTGAAGGTCGATTCATCGCAAATCGCATCCGAAAGTGAGCTAATTCTCCACCTTCCGCAACGGGCCGAGGCCCACGATCCGAATCTCAGTGTCCGGCCCTCGGACGTGGCCGAGAACTACTTCCTCAGCAAGGAGACCAAGGAGCGCCTGCAGCTGGAACAGCAGGAGCTGCTGAAGCTAGAGCAGGAGGCCATAGAGCAGTACAAGAAGCAGCAATCCTCAAAGACATCTACTTCTATAAGGACTGAGTCAGTTCAGATCACTAGCAGCCAGGTCAAGTCTAGTTCGGAGGTTCGTAGCCAAGCAGAGGAGTCCAAGGTGACCACCACCAAGGCTGAAGAAACAGCCAAGCCACAGGTCAGGGAGGTTCCCATCAAGGTAGTTTCGCCTCCGCCTCCAAAAGCTCAGCCAGTGGCAGTTGCTCCTCCTCCTGTAAAGGAACCTACTCCCGTAAAGGAAGTTGCTTCTGTCAAGGAAGTTGCTGCTGTCAAAGAAGTTGCTCCTGTCAAGGAAGTTGTTCCTCCACCAAAGCCCAAGACACCTCCTCTTGTCAAGGAAGAGCAGAAACCAGCTTCGCCTGCCAAGGAGGTTGAAGCTCCCAAACAGCCCGCAGAATCCCAGCGGCAAGTCCAACAAGAATCCGTATCCGTGTCCCAGACAACCGTCATCGAGTCCGCTTCTAGTCAGACCCGAGAAGAGTTGTTGGTCACCGAAGAGACCCTAGCTGGTAAGCAGGATGAAGACTTTGCGAGAGAAGCGTCGCCATATGCGACCATACCCAAGATCCAAGTATACCGACCCGTAGATAGCGATAACCCCGTGGTAACCCCCAAGCACAGGCCCATCGAGCTGAAAGACATAGTTGGCTACAGCGAGTCCCTGCGGGACAGCGACCCCGCTCCCGGTGCGGGATCGGGATCGCAGGGCCGCCAGGGCTACAGTGCTAACATAACCGATCACGCTTCACTAACCATCTGGAATAACCGGCTGGCCAACATCGCTAACGACCGAAACGGGGCCAACCAGCACCTGCAGCAGTCTGGTCCCCCGCCGCCGCCCATTCCGCCCAGCTTCACGCGCATGCCCGGCTTCTTCCAGCCGCTCCCCCTCATCGCTTACGAGACCACCATCGAGATCCTAATAGTCAAGGCCCGCCCCCCCTCACCGCCGCCCCCGCCGCCGCCGACCATCAAGCGCTTGCTAATCCATAACGAGAGCTTGGAGCAGAAGACGCAGAACTTCTTCGAGGGCATCTACGACGTGTCCACCTCGGACACGTCGCTGCGCAATGCCAAGCAGAAGATTCGCAGCATCAAGACCACGGTGCTGAAGTCGAAGGACTCCACTAACTACGCCCAGGACACTGTCCAGAAGGCCAAGGCCCGCGACTTCCTGCACATTTTCACCCCGCCCGTCAAGAAGCGGCCCATCTACGAGATCGTGGAGGAGCCCGTTAACATTTTTGAGCTTGAAGGCGAATATACTGAGTCCATTGCCGATGATTTCAGGGAGCGAGAGCCAAGTGCCGATTTCGAAGCCAGGGGCCAAAGCGTCGGTGGTATGGATGATTATTATTCTGGCTACTCACTGGCTTCCAAACGTCGCTATGAAAGTAAGTTGCCCCCACAATTAGTGTCCATCCCTCGCCGGATGCTGCCCCATGTTGAATGTTAGTTAATCTCAATGTCTGGTCTGGGATGTCGTTTCTGTCGTTACTGCCCACGAGCTCGAGTCAACTTCATCGTTTAAAAGTTAGAAAGACTCCTTGTAAGCAAAGTGCTTGTGTTCTTCTATCATGTGTATCACGTCTCTATCATATTCACATATATATATGTTGAGTTAATCGTAAATAACTGTGTTCTATAGTATATATCTTTCAGTGCTTACATACACGAACTTTTCTCTACAATTAACTATCTATATCTGTGTATCCACCTCTGTTTTCCTTCACTGAATCCTACTATTCTCCAATCCTTGCTAGATCCTTGTTCAGTCTGTTCCTGGAGTCTCTCATCTAGAGTCTCTCAGAAGAACCCGGAACTTTCTACTCTTTCTACTATCTCTGATTATAAATGCAACTAACTTAATCTTTACCTCGTTCGAAACCCGAAAAGCCTCTAGCAGGACGCGGGACTACGATCGGGGAACCTCCTACGACAGCACTGCCGAGCGCTCGCAGTATGGAATAAGCTCCCGGCGGGATCGCAGCTCCATTGACAAGGTCGAAGCCCGTTCCTCCCTCTTGGCTACCGGCCGCACAGAGAGCCGTGCCGCCAGTCGCACCGCCAGTCGCGCCGAAAGCCGTGCGGAAAGCCGTGCCTCCTACTCGGTGGCAGAATCGCGTGCTGGCATCCGGTCTTCGTCCCAGCTTCTGGAGGATCGACCCCTACGCTCCGTCGAAAAGCCCGTGGTGGTAAAGATGCTGAAGAGCGTGCAAGTGGATCGTAAGTGGGAAACATATTGATTGATTCAGATAATACATTACCGCCTCTAGCCGGAGAGACCGCTCACTTTGAGATCCAGTTCAAGGACCAGCCTGGCCTGGTCACCTGGCTGAAGGACAACAAGCCGCTGGAGGATCGTTTGGCGGATCGCATTACCCAGACCGCTGCTCCAATGAATTCTTACCGCCTGGACATCAAGAACTGCACGTAAGAATTAATTAAAATAATTATTTTTTTGAGATGGTAATAATATTGATATGATTCCAGTGAGTCCGATGCAGGCACCTACACCATCCGGGCTCAGTCGGCTTCCGAGACCACAACTGTGTCGGCACAGCTTGCTGTGGGCCAAGGTATGTCCTCTCAAGTGATCAGGTTATCTCTCAGACTAAAATTCTCTTACCATATTTCCTAATTCAGCTCCAGGACATGACGAGACGAAAACCAACACAGAGCCAGCCTTTCTGGTTAGCCTGAAGGATGCCGAAATGATCGAGAACACTCTCTTCCGTTTCATGATCAAGATCAAGGGCGATCCCAAGCCGAGGGTTAAATTGTGGGTTTGCCAATGAAGGGAATCTTCTCCTCAGATTAATTATATTTTTTTTTTTGCAGCTACAAAGATGAGAAGGAGATTCTCGAGGTCAATGATCGGATTCAGATTATCCGAGACAAGGACTATCTTGGTTTCTATGAGCTGGTGATCGCCGATGTCCAGAAGGCAGACAGTGGAACCTACTCGTGCAAGGCCACCAACAAATTCGGAGAGGCCTCCTGCGAGGCCATAGCCACCACAGTTGGTAAGTAGTGCCTTATTGGAAAGGATATTAGTGTATGAATAACTGTGTCCCTTACAGAGGACAAGAATCCCTTCGGGGCTCTCAGCGGACAGATTCTTCCCGCTGGCGAGAAGCCAGTCTTCCAATGGAAGCGAAACGGCGAGGAGTTCGATCCGGAGGAACGCTTCAAGGTGCTCTTCGGCGAGGACGAGGACTCCCTGGCTCTGGTCTTCCAGCATGTGAAGCCCGAGGATGCGGGTATCTACACCTGCGTTGCTCAAACCTCCACCGGAAACATCTCGTGCAGTGCCGAGCTCTCGGTTCAGGGCGCCATTCAGACACTGAACCGGGAGCCCGAGAAGCCCACCCTGGTGATCGAGCACCGCGAGGCGAACGCCAGCATCGGCGGCTCGGCTATACTGGAGCTGCAGTGCAAGGGCTTCCCCAAGCCGGCGGTGCAGTGGAAGCACGACGGTGAGGTCATCCAGGTGGACGACAGGCACAAGTTCATGTACGAGGATGAGGAGAGCATGTCGCTGGTCATCAAGAATGTCAACACTGCCGACGCCGGAGAGTACACCATCGAGGCCATCAATGAGCTGGGCCAGGACGATGCGACCATCAACCTGGTGGTGAAAGGTATTTATTTTAATTAGGGGGTTTCCGGGATATTTATATTTAAGCACAAAAAGACACTAGCTTTAAGTGGTTCTTATAATTCCCAAGTAAATATTTGCAGAGTCATGTAGTTACTGACGAATGAGACTGGCTCTCTGCAGGAAAAGGTTTCCTTGTTCTTTTACCTCATAAACTAATCAATCTTAAATATCTTAAGTAACCTTAATCTTTCCCCCTTAAAGCTCCTCCCAAGATCAAGAAAATCACGGATATTACCTGCTCGGCTGGGGAGACAATCAAGATGGAAATCGAGGTGGAGGGCTTCCCACAGCCCACCGTCCAGGTCACCAACAACGGCAAGGACGTGACCGCCGAGAGCAACGTGAAGATCTCGTCGACCTCCATTGGCAAGAGCCTCGAGAAGGTCGTCGTGGAGGTGAAGGAGATCAAGCTGTCCCAGGCGGGCAACTACTCCATCAAGGCCACCAACGATCTCAGCCAGACTTCGGAGTACTGGAGCTGCACGGTCAAGTCGAAGCCGGTGATCGTCAAGCACTTCGAGAGCGAGTACATCCACGGCGAGAAGGAGAGCGTCACAATGACCGTGCGTATCGATGCCTATCCGGAAGCCAAGCTGATCTGGTACCACGACGAGACCGAGATCAAGGTGACCGAGTCGAAGTACACCGTGAGCAGCGATGGCAACGCTTACACCTTGAAGATCACGGGAGCTACGCGCGTGGATGCCGGCAAGTACACCGTGAAGGCCACCAATGAGCACGGATCGGCCACCAGCTCGACTGACCTGCTGATCAAGTGCACTCCGGAGTTTACCCAAAAGCTGAAGAACATCACGGTGGCCGAGGGCGACTCCAATGTGGAGCTCGTGGTCGGCGTGGATGCCTATCCGCGCCCGCATGTCAAGTGGTACATCGATGGCATCGAAATCGATGAGAAGCGCAACGACTTCCGCCACGTGGAGGAGGGCAACAACTATAAGCTCATCCTTAACAAGGTGGCCACCAACCAGCAAGGAAACTACACCTGCAAGATCATGAATGACTATGGAAAGCTGGAGGACAATTGCGTGGTTACCGTCAACTGTAAGCGATGCGGGATGGTGCTTTTTATGGTATTTGGTTAATCTCTAATTTAATGATAGGCAAACCCAAGGTTAAGAGGGGTCTTAAGAACGTCGAGGTCCAGGAGGGCAAGTCCTTCACCCTGGAGGTCGAGGTGTACAGCGAACCGGAGGCCAAAATCAAATGGTAAGCTCAAAGAACCTCGTAAATATTATGCCTTGCTTAATTCACCTTTCTTCAGGTTCAAGGATGGTCATGAAATCTACGAAGATGCCCGCATTAAGATCTCTCGGGACACGCAGCGCATCGAGAACTACTATCTGACCCTGAACCTGGCTAGAACCGAGGATGCGGGCACGTATGAGATGAAGGCCACCAACTTCATTGGCGAGACGACCTCAACCTGCAAGGTTGCTGTGTTAAGTAAGTAGATATAGCCTTTAAACTCAACCTTACTGGGTTTTTTTGGATAAGATGAGAGAGAGAGTATGGGAAAGGTTATCCCACAAACCTATTTGATTCTACTAATTCCCACCTACCAGAGTCTCATTTAATATATATAATCTCCCATCTATAATACGAAATTCTGATTCAGCGAGCGACTCATTGTCTCTGGGACAGACGGTGACAAAAACTATGATTGCGACGACCGAAGAACCTGAAGAAGGGGGTAAACCAAAACCATTTTCAATGCATCAATTAAACAATATAATAACTATAAATAATTTGAAAATGCAATGAATGAGATCGAAACGAAATAATTCTAAATATAAACCTCATAACAGATATACATACGTATTAACCATGAATATCTCACAACACACGCCCATCTTGTACATATCAAAAGCATATATTTCATATATTTCACCTCAACTACACATTAACACGAAACTGTACAGAAAAACCTAATCAAAAACTATTAACCAAGTGTAAAGAGATCGGGTATCTGGAATGCAAATTGTGTCAATGGAATGGGGTCTTGAAATGGAATGATCATAATATTAAGTCGTAAATTTATAAATGGACCTTAAATTTACGCAGCCAAGTGTCTCAAGGGATCTAAATGATTTCAGCATCTTGTAAAAAGTAAAGTGTTAAGGATAAGTGCCTCCGGTCTGCCGGAACTAACCCCACGAATGAACTATGCAACCTGTACAGAAATCTAATGGTTAAACCTTAAGGGAATTCCCTAACCAAACGAAGGACACACTGACACCATCTTGTCTTTATAGCTATTCCGGAAATTGTGCACGTGGACGTCTTCCAGCAGCACAGCTACGAGAGTGTGCCCCTGAAGTACGAGGTTATAGCCACGGGTATACCCAAGCCCGAGGCGATATGGTATCACGACGGGAAACCCATTAAACCCGACAAGCATACGGCCATAACAGTTGATGGGGTGGGTTCTCACTAACTAATACCTTAAAGTCTAGATCTAAAATATTCCCATACTTTCTATAGGATCACTATAAACTGGAGGTGGAGTCTCTGGATATGGTGGATGCGGGAGAATACAAGGTGGTTTTGCAGAACAAGGTTGGCGAGAAGTCCCATCAGGGAGATCTCTCTCTGTCGGGTAAGGGCACCTCAGAAGTATTTTTTAATATTTTATAAACAATATATTTCCCACCCAAGGCATTGCCGAGTATCGCAAGCCCATCCTGACCTCAGGACCTGGCCTGAAGGACATCAAGGTCAACAAGGGCGACAAGGTCTCCGAGCCAGTTGTGTTCACCGCCGATCCCGCTCCCGAAATCGTTCTGCTCAAGGACGGCCAGCCTGTTAAGGAGAGCAACAACCTCAAGCTGAAGGTGGAGAAGAAGGACATTGAAAACGGCCTGGTTCAGTACACGTGCACCCTGAACATCCTGGAGGCCGAGATCAAGGACTCTGGACGCTATGAACTGAAGGTGAAGAACAAGTACGGCGAGCTGACCTCGAGTGGCTGGATCGATGTGCTGGCCAAGCCGGAGATTTCCGGACTGGATGACCGCAAGTGCCTGCCGGGCGACACCATTTGCTTCGAGGCTCTGGTCCAGGCCAATCCGAAACCCAAGGTCTCCTGGACCCGTGGCAACGAGAATCTGAGCAACAACGAGAACTGTGAGGTGATCGCCGACGTCGATGCCGATAAGTACCGACTGGTCTTCCAGGCTGTGTCTCCCTCGGAGGATGGCAAGTACACAATCACGGCCGTCAACAGCGAGGGAAGGTCCACGGTGGACTTCAATCTGAATGTCCTTGGTAGGTTATCCCCTTACCAAAGCGAATCCCAGTAGTCCTAATCGTTGTCTTAATTTTCGCAGTGGAGAAGCCCACTTTCATTGTGCAGCCCGAGAGCCAGAGCATCCACGACTTCAGGCCCGTGTCCACCAAGGTTCTGGTGCATGGCGTTCCACTGCCCACCATCGAGTGGCTGAAGGACGACAAGCCCATCAACTACGAGGCGGTGAACAAGCCCAGCAAGGACAAGCTGTACGGCAAGGAGGACACCAAGAAGGGATCCGACCACATCGAGAGTGTGTTTGACATCAAGACCTTCAGGGAAAGCGATGTGGGAGCGGTAGGTCTGCAATAGGATCTATAATGGCAGAGTTATTAATGGAGTCACTATTTCCCAGTACACCTGTGTGGCCACCAATGAAATTGGCGTGACCAAGGCACCCTTCAAGCTGGGACTACTGGCCCTCGCACCCAGCTTTGTGAAGAAGCTGGACAATGCCCTGGACGTGCTGCAGGGTGAGCCCCTTGTGCTGGAGTGCTGTGTCGACGGAAGTCCCCTGCCCACTGTTCAGTGGCTCAAGGACGGCGACGAGGTTAAGCCGAGCGAGAGGTTGGTTATTAAGGAAGATTACTTTTTAGGGGTTACTTATTTTGTATCCTTGTTTCAGTGTGAAGTTATCCACAAGCCCCGATGGCTTGGTCAAGCTGGAGATCAACAACTGCCAGCCCAATGACTCTGGAGCTTACAAGCTGATTATTTCCAATCCTCATGGCGAGAAGGTGGCGCTGTGTGCCGTCGCTGTAAAACGTAAGGTTTTTGACTTTGTAAACTCCATAAATTATAAACCTATTCCCTGACCAACAGCTGAGGAGATGCAGCCCAAGTTCCTCAAGCCTATCACCGCTCAAACCGTTGTGGTGGGCGAGCCCCTGAAGCTGGAAGCCCAGGTCACTGGCTTCCCAGCGCCAGAGGTCAAGTGGTACAAGGACGGCATGCTGCTGCGTCCCAGTCCCGAAATTAACTTCATCAACAGCCCCAATGGACAGATTGGTTTGATGTAAGCATAACACAAATTCAGGAAAAGATTACGAATATTAACTTCACCCTCTTCCTGTTCAGCATTGATGAAGCCCAGCCCCAGGACGCCGGCGTCTACAAGTGCCTGATTGCCAACAAGGGTGGCGAGATCGAGGGTGTGTCCAAGGTGGAGATCGTGCCGAAGGAGTCGAAGCCCGTGTTTGTGGCCGAGCTGCAGGATGCCTCCAGCATCGAGGGCTTCCCCGTGAAGATGGACATCAAGGTGGTGGGCTTCCCCAAGCCGAAGCTGCAGTGGTTCCACAACGGCCACGAAATCAAGCCCGATCCGAGCCACATTGCCATTGTGGAGAATCCGGACAAGAGCACGAGCCTGATCATCGAGAAAACGGTGCCCGGCGACTCCGGCCTCTACGAAGTTATTGCCCAAAACCCCGAGGGATCGACGGCCTCCAAGGCCAAGCTCTATGTGGCTCCCAAGGCCGACGAGACGGCCGCCGAGGAGGCTCCGCAGTTTGTGTCTGCCCTGCGGGATGTTAACGCTGACGAGGGTCAGGAGCTGGTGCTGTCCGCTCCGTTCATTGCCAACCCCATGCCCGAGGTTATTTGGTCCAAGGATGGCGTCACTCTGACTCCCAACGAGCGCCTGCTGATGACCTGCGACGGCAAGCACATCGGACTGACCATTAAGCCGGCCGAGGCCGCAGATTCCGGCAACTACACCTGCCTCCTGGCCAATCCCCTGGGCGAGGACTCGTCCGCCTGCAACGCCAATGTCCGCAAGGTCTACAAGCCGCCTGTGTTCACGCAGAAGATCTCCGACCAGCAGCAGGTGTTTGGCAACAATGCCAAGATCCCGGTGACGGTCTCCGGAGTGCCATATCCGGAGCTGGAGTGGTACTTCCAGGACAAGCTCATTCCCGCCAAGTCCGACAAGTACAGCGTCAAGAACGACGGCGATCACCACATGCTGATTGTCAACAACTGCGAGAAGGGCGACCAGGGCGTCTACAAGTGCATTGCCAGCAACAGGGAGGGCAAGGACATCACCCAAGGACGCCTCGACATCGTTAATGAGATGTAAGAAAGATCTTACTCCTAGAGATCCTCTGTTAATGCCATTTCTCCCTCTACAGTAAGAAGCACTCGCGTTCGGAGCCCCCAGTATTCCTCAAGAAGATCGGCGACTGTGATATCTATGAGGGCATGATTGCCAAGTTCACGGCCTGCGCCACGGGATACCCGGAGCCCGAGGTGGAATGGTTCAAGAACGACCAGAAATTGTTCCCCTCGGACCGCTTCCTCATCGACATCGAGCCCAACGGCCTGCTCCGGCTGACCATCAAGAATGTGACCGAGTACGACGTGGGCCGCTATTCCTGTCGCATTTTCAATCCCTACGGCGACGACATCTGCCATGCAGAACTCTTCTACGACTGTGGGTCCTTTAAAATTATATTTTTGAGATCTTTTTAAATGTTTTCTTATTATGAATACAGCTCTGGACAGTCAGCAGAAGCCCTTGGAGGACCAGTACACTGACTTTAAGAAGTACAAGAAGTCTGGTGCTCCTCCACCGCTGTCGGAGGGTCCCATTATTTCTCGCATGACCGATCGTGGATTGCTCTTGTCATGGAATCCATCAGTGCCGTTGACTCCCCGTTATCCCATTACCTATCAGGTGAGTTATGAAATATGTAATCATAGAATGTTTTGTAAAATGTGTAAATTCCAGATCGAAATGATGGATCTACCCGAGGGCGATTGGCGCACTCTGAGAACCGGCGTACGCAGCTGTGCCTGCGACATCCGCAATCTGGAGCCTTTCAGGGACTACAGATTCAGGATACGCGTGGAAAACAAGTTTGGAGTGAGCGATCCCAGTCCTTATACCCAAACCTACAGGTGAAAATACACTAACTTGAAGGTTTCTTATATGAAATACTAAGGCTGTCCATTTTGCAGGCAAAAACTGGTGCCGGATCCACCAAAGGTCTACACATACCTGCCCCCAGGCACAGATTTCAGGCCAGAGACTTCTCCCTATTTCCCCAAGGACTTTGATATTGAGAGGCCTCCCCATGATGGCCTGGCACAAGCTCCTCAGTAATTACAAAGTCATGTTTATACTTTCTTTTGTTTAAATCATGTTTTACCTTTAACAGATTCCTCCTCCGTGAGAACGACATAAGCTATGGCGTCAAGGAACACAATACCGAGCTTATGTGGTTTGTCTATGGCTACCCCAAGCCCAAGATGACCTACTACTTTGATGACATGCTCATCGAGTCGGGTGGCAGGTTTGACCAGAGCTACACTCGCAATGGTCAGGCCACGCTCTTCATTAACAAGTGAGCTTGAACTTAAATTAAATTTTAAACTATTTACTGATTAATGTTTTTCCTAAAAGAATGCTGGATCGCGATGTTGGCTGGTATGAGGCTGTGGCCACCAACGAACATGGCGAGGCCAGGCAGAGGGTGAGGCTGGAGATTGCCGAGCATCCCAGGTTCCTGAAGCGGCCGGATGAGACCTTCATCATGGCCCGCAAGAATGGCAGAATCGAGGCCAAGCTGGTGGGCATTCCGCTGCCGGAAGTGCATTGGTTTAAGGACTGGAAGCCCATTGCCGACTCATCCCGCATCAAGGTAAGCCTACAAGCTATAAGGATGCATTTTAAATCTTAAAATATGAAAGCTCTCAAGCTTTTTATTTTCAAATAATTACGTCGCCAACTACGTGACCGTATCCTTAATTTTCAAAATCTACCTTAAATCTAACGGTTAATATGCGTAGGGCGCTTATCGATAAATTTAAATAAAAAATGGTCACACTAAGGCGCGCAATATAAAATGAGGTGTTCACAAATAAATGTTATTTTTACCTTCTTTAAAACACAGATCAGCTCCTATGACCCGGACATTTATGTCCTATCGATTCACGATTCCATCATCAAGGACGGCGGCCTGTACTCCATCAGTGCCAGGAATATTGCTGGCTCCATCAGCACCTCGGTGACGGTGCACATTGAGGAGAACGAGGATCAGTACATCTACAAGACCTACGGCCGACATCCGTATGTGCGATCCAAGCAGCTGCGCTACCAGGACAAGTACGACATCGGTGATGAGCTGGGCCGTGGCACCCAGGGTATCACCTATCACGCCGTGGAGCGTTCCAGTGGCGACAACTACGCCGCCAAGATCATGTACGGCCGGCCAGAGCTGCGTCCATTCATGCTCAACGAGCTGGAGATGATGAACACCTTCAATCACAAGAACCTGATCCGTCCGTACGATGCCTACGACACCGATCGCAGTGTGACTCTGATCATGGAGCTGGCTGCCGGCGGCGAGCTGGTAAGGGACAACCTGCTCAGGCGCGACTTCTACACGGAGCGCGACATTGCCCACTACATCCGGCAGACGCTGTGGGGTCTGGAGCACATGCACGAAATGGGAGTGGGACACATGGGACTTACGGTGAGAAACTGAACAGACATAAAAGCTTTTTAAGACTTGAGCTAATCCCTATTTAATCACAGATCAAGGACCTTCTGATCTCCGTGGTCGGCGGTGACTTCATCAAGGTGTCCGACTTTGGACTGTCGAGGAAGATCAACAGGCACAACCTGTCCACCTTGGACTACGGCATGCCGGAGTTCGTCTCGCCCGAAGTCGTGAACAAGGAGGGAGTCAACTTCTCGCACGATATGTGGACCGTGGGTTTGATCACCTACGTCCTGCTGGGCGGTCACAACCCCTTCCTGGGCATCGACGACAGGGAGACCCTGACCAAGATTCGCGAGGGCCGCTGGGACTTCAAGGACGAGATTTGGACTCACATCTCGGACGATGGCCGCGACTTCATCAGCCGCTTGCTGCTGTACAGCCCCGAGGAACGCATGGATGTAAAGACTGCCCTGAAGCATCCGTGGTTCTTCATGCTGGATCGCCAGGTGTACGACCATGACTACCAGATCGGCACCGATCGCCTGAGGAACTACTACGACCACTTCAGGGACTGGTATGCCAATGCTTCCTGCAAGAACTACTTCCGCAGGCGCCGCCTGAGCGGCTGCTTCCAGCATCCATCCAAGATGGTCTATCCCCCGGGACACGTGTACACGCCGGAGAACACCCCAGAGCCGCTGCCGGAGCCAAGGATACGGGCGAAGCGCGAGGAAGTGGTCTCCAAGTACTTGCATCCCGACTACGAGCTGGGCCTGATTCAATCGGAGAGCCAGTAAGTCTTAGTCAGGTCCTGAGCCTTGGGAATAAGTGTTACCTATGTTATTTTATCCTTTTTAGCTACCAATACGGTCCCGATACGTACCTTCTGCAACTGCGAGATGTCAACTTCCCCGTGAGATTGCGTGAGTACATGAAGGTGGCTCACCGGCGATCGCCTTCATTTGCCTTGAACGATTCCGTGGACTGGTCTGTAAGTATTCCCGCCAAGAAATTGGAAAAGGAAATCAAGTAAGGATTTTCCTTCATTCCTTAGCTACCCGTGATCCGCGAGAGACGCCGCTTCACCGACATCATGGACGAGGAGATCGATGACGAGCGCACCCGCAGCCGCATCAGCATGTATGCGGCCAATGATTCCTACTCGATCCGTCGCCTGCGCACGGAGCTGGGACCCCGCCTGGATGAGTACACCGAGGCCGATGCCATGATCGAGACCCAGCGGGAGGGCTACCCGCCGTTCTTCCGTGAGAAGCCCCAGACGATTGCCATCACCGAGAATCAGCCCAGCCACATCCACTGCTTCGCCGTGGGCGATCCCAAGCCGTGTGTGCAGTGGTTCAAGAACGACATGGTGCTGTCCGAGAGCAAGAGGATCAAGATATCGGTGGACGAGGACGGCCGCTCCATCCTGCGCTTCGAGCCGGCCCTGCACTTCGACGTCGGAGTGTACAAGGTGGTGGCTAGGAACAAGGTTGGCCAGACGGTGGCCCGCTGCCGCATCGTGGTGGCCACGCTGCCCGACGCCCCAGACTCGCCGGAGATATCCGCCAACAGCGGCTCCGAGATCCTGCTCCGCTGGAAGCAACCCCGCGATGACGGCCACTCCACCGTGCTGTGCTACAGCCTGCAGTACAAGCTGAGCAACTGCGACGCCTGGACCACGGTGGCGGACAACATCGACCACGAGTTCTACTTGCTGCACGACCTGCAGCCCAACACCAGCTACCAGTTCCGACTGGCCTCCAAGAACCGCATCGGCTGGAGCGAGATGGGCATACCCGTGGCCGCGTCCACGTCGGGAGGCGACGCCCCCAAGATCCACATCACCAAGGCCATGAAGCATTTACAGCAGCTCACCGAGAACGGGCACGAGGTGGTGCCCGAGGAGGAGCGCGTGCACACCGACTACCACTGCGAGCGCGAGCCGCCCAACTGGGTGACCGACTCCTCGGTCAGCGACAAGTACAGCTTCATCTCGGAGATCGCCCGCGGCGAGTTCAGCACCATTGTCAAGGGCATCCAGAAGTCCACCGACACAGTCGTGGTGGCCAAGATCCTGGAGGTGACCGACGACAACGAGGACAACGTGGTGGCCGAGTTCGACAACTTCAAGACCCTGCGCCACGAACGCATCCCGGCGCTCTTCAGCGCCTACAAGCCCCTGAACGTGCCCATCGCCATCTTTGTGATGGAGAAGCTCCAGGGCGCCGACGTGCTCACCTACTTCAGCAGCCGGCACGAGTACTCCGAGCAGATGGTGGCCACGGTGATCACCCAGCTGCTGGATGCCCTGCAATATCTGCACTGGCGCGGCTTCTGCCACCTGAACATCCAGCCCGACAACGTGGTGATGGCCTCGGTGCGCTCCATTCAGGTGAAGCTGGTCGATTTCGGATCGGCCAAGAAGGTCAACAAGCTGGGCGTGAAGGTAACGCCCTGCGGATCCCTGGACTTCCAGCCGCCCGAGATGATCAACGACGA
Source organism: Drosophila tani (assembly GCA_008042535.1). Lineage (NCBI taxonomy): Eukaryota > Metazoa > Arthropoda > Insecta > Diptera > Drosophilidae > Drosophila > Drosophila tani. Next base: position 25,131 of record VNJO01010123.1, on the reverse strand, counting down.
GCCGATATTCCCGCAGAGCGACATCTGGTCGGTGGGTGCCCTCACCTACTTGCTCCTGTCCGGATGCAGTGCATTCCGCGGCGCCGACGAGTACGAGACCAAGCAGAACATCTCCTTTGTGCGCTACAGATTCGAGAATCTGTTCAAGGAAGTCACTCCCGAGGCCACCAGATTCATTATGCTTCTTTTCAAGCGCCATCCCACGTAAGTAAAGCTTTTGTTTCTGGGTTTGTCCAGTTTAGACTTTGATGGATTTCATAAAGAGAATGAAGAAACATATTTTATGTATGAAGAGACATATTTTTTGTAAGCGAAGGATTGTTTTGTTAGAAGTATTAATATTGTAAGGAAAGGGTTAATTTCTTTTCATAAAGGGTTAATTTAATTAAAGAAAGTCGAGCGGATATTTATTTATCAGGTGTATAGCCAGCCAAAACCTTTATTTTTGAGGTTTATTTATTTAAAAATCCCACAGGATGTCAAAGTAATAGAGAGAGAGAGAGAGAGAGAGCTGTCTGATGCCGGGCTGCCCACTTGTTTCGATAGCTTTTGGCGTAAAGTTGCCACCCAATCTAATAACGGTAACTAAAGAAAGCTTGCTTCTATTTTGGCGGTTTTCTTTACAATTTTAAAATTCAGGGTCGGGCCCCACTGTCAATCTGTCAAGAACATCATAAAATTCATTCAGAATAATTTTGAGCAAAGTCAAACAGCCTGGTGCTTGTTCTTGTTCTCTTCTCTGCATTATGTAAACAATTATCTAGAGCAGGGTCACTCATTGTTTATGCTTGTTTCATTTGACATCTAACACAGTTTATGATATTTCATGTTAATAAAATGCTCTAAAATATTTCATTCAGAAAACGACCATACACCGAAGATTGCTTGGAGCACAGGTGGCTCATGTCGTCCGACTACATGGTTAGGAAGCGAGAACGTGCCATCTTCTTGGGCAGCCGTCTAAAGGTAATAAATTAATTATATTTCTCTCAAAAGAGACAAAAGGCATGTTTCATGACGTGATTTCTTTGTGGCACCCAACAGACGTTCTGCGATGAGTACCATGACCTAAAGAATGCCACGGCCACGTCATCCAAGGTCCTGAACACGGTCGCCGGCGGACCGACACCTACTCAACTACTTCGATCGAACAGCATCCAGGAGGAATTGCTCACAACATTTTAGTCAATTAGTAGCGAAGTGGTAGTGTTAAGCGAAAATGTTGTTTTTATTTCTTGTATATATGGAATATAAATAATTATACACAACATCTAAAATTCTATATATATCAAATATATATTATCTGGTTAATTAAACGAAATAATCGAATTTGATACACTTATTTTTATTTATTTATTTGAGGGTGATGTGGACGTTGACAGCTCAGACACACCCACACCCCCGCCGATACGATCAATAAAATGTGAACGACCTTCACGGATTCTGCCAAGGCTAAAAATAAATACTCTTATTCAGGTGTTTATAAAAAGAAAATGAGTCTTGTAAGGCACTTCGAGTGGGCGAAGCGTACGCTCTTCGCTGGGGGAAACTTTCAAGATTAGCAATCAACAAGCCTCAAGGGGCGGCCATCTTATAGTCGAGATCTTGAGTCAACTTCCCCCAACTTTCGCGGATATACAGCTGCGGTCAAGATAATGGCACTTGTGATAACTTTAAGAAAAAAGAACAAGAAAGGAAGCTGAAGTTTGTGTAAGCTTGAAATCTGAAAAGTAAACAGGGTTTTGACAATAAAAAAGAAAAATAACTATGTATATACATAACTCAAGTTTAATGCATATGATTTAAAAAAAAGTATTGCTTTATTTTATGACATTTTAAAAATTGTAAGAAATTATTATCAGATTCAGTAATTTTGTTATGTAAAAAATAGAATTAATTATTATTTTCGGTCCCTGAAAAATAAATTCTTGAGAAGCTCAATTTCAACATAAAAAAGGAATACATTTATTCTACCAAAAATACATATCTATGTTCACACAATTAACATTAAATTAAATTATAATTTCCATGCTATTATCTTAACCGCAACTGTGGTTAATCGCGTCCTCTCAAAGGTAAACACACTTATGTACATACAAGTACAAGTGTTTTTTTATCAAAAGCAAAAAATAATATCAGAAATCGATTCACCGAAATCAACTCTGCGAAAAGCTTGCGCCCGTCCAAAGCTGCGCAAAGCTTTCTTATCACTATTGATTAAATTTTCGCCAAAAAGCTTAAATATTAGAGTAAGTGCTCGGTACAACACCTCAACCTCAATTAGTGCAATATAAAATAGGCTTTTAGTCACAATGTAAAGCAAAACAAAGCGGATCTCAGCACACGAAACAACACCTGCATGCCAGCGCTCATTAACACTCGAAAAATCAATGAATGACAGCAACGCTTGGTCACAAGATTCACTGTCGCCGATTCCGTCGTCGTCCATCGAATAGCCCAGCGACGACTTCCACAAAAGGTACACAGCAGATGTAGGCACACTCACACAGACGCAATAAATATGTTTGTTTAATCAGAGAGTGCCGAATAATCTCATTTATCAGGCTTAAAACTTTTCCAGACATTGGACGTCGCCCACTCCGCACATGTCTTTCCAACTGTAAACTCATAAGTCTCCAGGGCAGAGGGTCATCGCGAACAAGCAATCAATTAAGCGCCTAACAACACCAACGATTTCAATCAGTTTCCAAGTTTAGCTGCACTTGACCCGCAACAATGGCCGAGGGCGACTATCGAGAGCACGTAGAGAGGTGAGACCGTTTCCCGGAATTACTCATCAGCCGCCAGCTCACTCATAACTAATCATTTTCGATTATCTAGAACTGAGCTTCCGGCCCCGATGATTTCCCGCAAGGAGGTCAGCATTTGGGCTATCCTGAAGAACTGCATTGGCAAGGACCTGAGCAAGATCACCATGCCAGTCATGCTGAATGAGCCGCTGAGCTTCCTCCAGAGACTCTGCGAGTACATGGAGTATGCAGAGCTACTGACTGAGGCAGCGCAACAGGAATCGCCGGCGGACCGGATGAAATACGTTGCGGGTGAGTGATATCAGAGAGCTTACATAAAACTATATCGAAGCCAAGAGCCAAAATTGTCTGTGGTTATGGATTGGCTATGGTTATTTATCAGAGCAGCGATAGTGAATTAATTAAGTGCCCGCTATTAATATTCATTCAATATTTATGCGCTCTTTTTAGCCTTTGCCGTATCAGCACTAGCCTCCAACTGGGAGCGACTGGGAAAGCCGTTCAATCCGCTGCTCGGTGAAACCTACGAGCTGCAGCGGGGCGATTATCGTATCGTTTGCGAGCAGGTCTCCCACCATCCGCCGGTATCAGCATTTCACGCCGAGTCCAAGGACTTTAAGTTTCACGGCACAATCAATCCCAAGATCAAGTTCTGGGGCAAGAGTGTCGAGGTTAATCCGAAGGGAACCGTCACCATCGAGTTTCCCAAGTACGTATCTATGACCCTGAATTTGTCTGCAACTATTTTATGCTAAATATACAATGTTCTTTAGATGGAATGAAAGTTATAGTTGGACCAATGTGAACTGTTGCGTCCACAACATAATTGTCGGCCGACTGTGGATAGAGCAATATGGAAAAATGGAGATCACCAATCATTCCACCGGCCATGTGGCCAGCCTCACCTTCAAGTCAGCTGGATCCGGAGCCAAAAACTTGCACCGCGTTGAGGGATTCGTTAGGGATTCAAGGTGAGCTTTAAAATATCTAATATTAATATGATCTATAACCGAATCTATCTCTTTATAGTGACACAAATCTCTTTTTTCTGTATGGCAAGTGGACCGAGTTTATCAAGTGCTGCTCGGCCGATTCCTACAAGCAGTACTTGAAGCAGGGAACCCGGAAAAATGATGAGTACGATCCCAACGGCTCGCCGAATGGAACGCCAAAGAAAATGTTCTCGAAACTGAACAGCTTCAAGCTGAACTCATTCCGCAGCCTCTCGATCCAAGACGTAAGTGTAAAAGTTTGTTGAGTTACCCCTGAAATGTATCTCAAAAGACGTTACATTTCAGAACGACAGCAACTATCCGCCTATGGAGCAGGAGGGCGATATACCAAAGAGTGATTCTGCATATTCGATTGATATTCCCGACTCCACCACCTTGTGGAGCTGCAAGCCCAGACCTTCCAACTGTAACGAGGTACCAAAGAGCTTAATAGGGCTTGGGATTACCAGATATTTCAAATATTTCCTCTTCTTCTTTCTAGTATTACCAGTTTACGCATTTTGCGCTTCAGCTAAACGCTATGGATAATAGTATGAAACCACCGCTAACTCTATGCCCTACCGATTCGCGACTGCGACCTGATATATTATACTTAGAAGATGGAAACCTGGATGGTGCGTCCAAGGAGAAGACCCGCCTCGAAGAGAAGCAGAGGCATACACGAAAACAAAGGAAATCCGCCAACAGTGATGACTGGACACCGAAGTAAGCACGATTATTTTGTTGACTTTTAAATTTAATACTAAAAACCCCCGAATTGCAGATGGTTCAAGTACGTAGTTGACCCCCACACCAAGGCCGAGGATTGGCTTTATAGTGGAGGCTATTGGGACCGCAAATACGAGAACACCGATACGATATTTTAGATACATTTTGTAGAACGCTTATATGCTTACGTACATAGATATATTTGTAAAAAGTTTGCGAGTTGTTTAAACTTAGGAATCGTTACTTATAACTGGATAATTGTACATAGTACGGAATTGTACTAATGATTGAAAACCATAACTCTCCACACTAAAATGATTGGCAACCCTAACATTCTTCCTTTTTTTGCATTACGAAGCTGTACTAAATAATAGAAAAATGAAGTAGAGATAGCCAATAATAGCTCTTCAATTTGTACTCATAAAATTGACAGCTATAAGTCCACCATTCGAAACTCTCCAAAGGTTGACAATTACTACTGTCCATTTTGTCTCCATTTTAGTACGAAACTGTACTAATGATTGGCAACCATTACTCTCCATTTTAGTAGGAAACTGTTCTAAAATGATTGAATATAAAAGCTCTCCAATTCAGTACGAAACTGTACCCAAGTAAATGATACTCTCCAAAGGTGGCCAATTGTTACTGTCCATTTTCTCTGCTTTTTAGTACGAAACTGTACTAACAATTGGCAACTATTACTCTCCATTTCAGTAGAAAACTGTTCTGAAATGATTCTTCCATTCGATCCAAAACTTTTCTAAGACCATGACACTCTCCATTATGAAAACTTTATAAAGGATTCCAATTATTACTGTCAATTTCGTCTCTATTTTAGAATGAAACTGTTTTAAAATGATTGCCAACCATAACTCTCATTGCCATTCGTATACGATCGTGAGATAACCAATCGAGTGATTGTAGGATCTGGTAGAACAGTTGATCAAATCGCACAAGCATTCATGAAAATACGTGTATTTAGTTGAAAGCGCTTACTTTTGGTAGTATTTATGTATGTGTATACATAGTTGTTAATTCGTGGCGATTCCATATGAAGCAATTAAAATGTTATTCAGTTATTTGTTGCACTATTATATATTCTTTTGTGATTTGGCTTGAGAATAAGCAGGTAAGGTCTCCGAATTTTTACACAATTAAAACTACGAGAGGGTAACAATAAAATTGATTTATTTTCATCTACATATTCCTTTTTGCCCCCCAAATCGTTAATTGTCCTTGTTCACAGATGCTGGTATTTACACATGACAGTATGTCCTGGTATCAGATTTACACATTGTACACTATATGTATTCAAACTTTACTTCAGATTCAGATTAAGCGTTTTGGGTTTCGTGCTCACGTCGTGCAGGCTAACTACGTTGTAGGCGGAGACGCAAGGTTCGAGTTTGTTCTTAAAAATATCATTCTCCGACTTCGAGGAGCAAATGGAGTGGCCGATCTCCGTGTGGCTGGGGTCAGGTAACGAGGTAACCCTTAGTTCGTGGTTGCTGACTGAAGAGTTCAGTTGGAACTGTTTCGCATAGAGCGTGTCCATCTTATTGTGTTTGGCTGTGGGATAAAGTTACAAGGATGAGCTTTAGATTTGTAAAAGTTACTTCATGACAAGCACTGTACCGTCGTTCACACACAACTTGTGTCCGATCCTGTGGGAGGCCAGCAGCTTCGCCTCGTCGCTGCCCCCAATGGAGCACTCTTCGATATGCGAGAAGCTCTCCTGCGGCGAAATGGTGGACAGCACCGAAGTGCTGGAGTACAGGTAGCCAGAGAAGTACAGGTCGGGATTCGCCTCATGCGCCTTGCAGGGGACAATCCACGAGAAGTTGAACCCCGAGGGGTTCACCTCCTGGGTGAGCCAGGGATCGGTTATCAGCTGGTGCATGGTGCATCGGTACTTGGGATCCTTGTTCAGCATGGAGCCCAGCAGGCGGCCCAGATGCTCGGACACCACCTTTGGTATCTGGATTTCGGCCTTCAGCGTCTCCTCCACGTCTATGAAGGGATTCTCGAAGAACATGAGGACGTACAGGGTGACGCCCAGGGCCCACATTTCCAGCTCAGGTCCCACGTATCTATTCCCGGCCAGCACCTCGGGACTGCAGTACTCCGTGGTGCCGTAGAACGTGGAGAAGTACTTGCCCTCCTCCATGAAGGTCGCGGACCCGAAGTCTATCAGCTTTATGTTAAAATTGTGGTCGATGATGATATTCTCGTCCTTGATGTCGCGATGGAGTATCTTCTGCTCGTGCAAGTAGTTGACGGCGTCGGCCACCTGTCGGAAAATGTAGCTGCCCAGCTTCTCCTCCATCAGGGGGCGCCGCTCGATAAACGTCCACAGGTCCATGCCCGAGCCGTGCTTCTCCATCACCAGTTGGTGGAAGAGGTCGTTCTCGAACACGTCCAGCACGGATACGATGTTCTTGTGACTCAGGGTCTGCAGCAGATGAATCTCGATAGGAACTTCCTTACCGTCCCGGTTCTTAACCATAAACTGGGAGCAGAGCTTCTCCTTCAGAATGAACTTGGTGATGACCAGCAGCCGGTCGGTGTTCCGGAATGCCATGTTCACGTACCCGTAGGCACCACGCCCGATCTGCCGGATCGAGGTGTAGTGCTTGCTGTACTCGCCCACGTACAGCTCGTCCTCGTACTTGCACACCAGCGACAGGGAGTTGGGCCGGCTGGAGTTCTGGGCGGCGGTGGTCTTGATCACCTGGCCCAGCGACTGCTCAATGGTGCTGGCCATGCTGTTGAATGTGGACGTGAGATTCGCATAGCTGTACTTGTCGCCATCCAGCCGCGTGCTGGGATTCCGGCACACCCAGATGCAGTACACCCGGTTGGAGCACGGCAGGATCTGCAGCAGGACCGAGTAGACTACCTCGATTACCGTGCCATCCGCGTGGATGGCCTCGCCCACGAAGCTTCCGTTGATGGAGCTCAGAAGCCTCGTGGCAGGATTGCTGCCCGAGGCGTCGCCATTCTCGGTGGACTCCGGGGACTTGGGCCTGTCCAGCGGCATTTCGTTGATGTGGGACTGGGATCCTGCCTCGAACTCGTCCGCGGGAAAGCTGTTCGAAGCGTTCACTGGCGTCAGGATATCGTCGATCGTGCAGTCGTCGGGCTGCCGGACGTCGCAGAACATTCCGCTGCTATGGGGGTCCAGGTTGCAGCTCATGTGGGCGTCACTAACCGAGGAGGGCTCGAGGGTGGGTGGAGCCGACTTGTTGGTGGAGTTCTTCTTGCATGACTGCAGCGAGGAGTCGAGGTTGTCCAGAACCAGCGGATCTGTGTCCGGCTCCCAGTCGTTGCTGGTGATCGAGGTGTTGGACACATTCGGGCTCTTCTCCTCCCTCGAGTCTTTGCCGAAGTTCGGCAGCAGCGAGGATATATGCATGTTCATAATCTTGTCCTGGCCGTAGCCGAACATCAGCAGCGAGAACGGCTGATTGCACATGAGTATGTTCCCGATGTCGTCAACCACAATAAGGCCGCTGAGGTTCTGAAACACCCAGATGGTGATGTTGAAGACGGTGCTGCCCGTGGCGGGGTATCCGGCCGGGGCACTCTCGTCCAGCGTCAGGAGCAGGCACAGTGGGAACTTCACGTTGTCCGTCGTCCGCCCGGTGGCCCTCTGCTTGCGCAGGCTCTTCGGGATCGGATCCCTGCTGTCGGGATCGGGCAGCTTAATGAACGGTATCAGCGCGGTTATGTTGAGGCCCAGCACGCCGTCGGTGGATTCGTAAAAGAATATGGTAGCTGTGGTGGAGTCGGCCGATGTTATCACCCCGAATCGGTCGGTGCTAATGTGGCAGATGTGCCGCTCCACGGGCTCCGCGACGGCTATGTGCCGCCCATCGCTGCTTATCTGGCGGATCCAGAGCGAGACCAGGATCTTGGTGCCCGACTTGGTCTTCATTTCGATCACCTTGCCGCTCAGCAGCACCACGCGGCCTTCGTCGCCCTCGATCTGCATCTCCGCCAGCGACGAGATGTGGCTCTCCGTCTTCCCGTTCAGCAGGTCGAAGAAGCCCTTGTTCCTCAGCTCCTGGGACGTGTAGCCCAGCAGCTGGCAGGCCTTGTTGTTCACTATGAAGATCTGGCCCGTGTTGGCATCGATGGTGAATATGGCCTTATTCGGATTGATCACCTTCGAGGAGTGCAGGTTGGGGGGCGGCATGCTGAACGAGCTGGCGTCCATCAAGTTCAGCATGCTCGACGAGTCCTGGTGGGCCATGGGGTCGTCTGGAATGCGTCAATGTTTGTTGGTTAATAATTCAGCAGTGCCTGGCCTCGTTCCCAATCAGCGGAAGGTGATACCGCTAGCAATGCCTCTCCGGAGACCCTGGGAACTTGAATTCTATTTGGGACTCACCGTTGCTTGGGTCCATCACGTCGCCCTGATCCTCCTCCATTTATGCGACAGATAGTTTCGAAATCCCAGCGGTTCCAACTTGAGGCCTACTGCAATAATATCTGGGAGAGCGCACCATAAACATTGGAGCTGTGTGTTTATAAAAAATCAATGGTTTGGCGCATGCGTGAGAGCGGCCTCCACCGCAGGGAATCGAAATAGCAAGCAACCTCGATTTATAATTAATTAATACAGTAACAGGTGTTTTTTTTTTCTGGCAGATATCAGCAGATAAGTTAAAATCTCATTAAAAGCTCGTTAAACTTTATGCAAATGCCGTTACCCAGTTATTTTTGAATCCCCCGCACACCATCTGGCAGTGGCAGCACTGCAGCCCTGGCATCTCAGTCTATACAAGGGCTCAGACTATCGATAACACGAGCTATCGGTTCTGGGCAGAGCCTACGTGTGGAAAATAGAGCTGCGATCCGAGAACAATAAAACGCGAACGCTCTTCCGAATAGGAAGGTTTTTCTTTTAGTTTCGTGATAAGTGACGGCCGCCAAGTGAAAATGTCTCGAATATCCATATCCGGAATGTCGTCTTCCCTGGGTGGCATTGTCCTCCTCCTGCTTATCGGCCTGATAACGGTGAACGGCCTTGTGGAGCAGGGGATGTACCAGAGTTCGAGCCACCGACGGAATGTCGAGACCAACTCGGCAACAGGCACAACGGGCTCCTTTCCGTTCCTGATGCCCAACGTTTCGCCGCGAACCGTAAGTAACCTGCAGCATATGGAGCTGCATACGGATTGTGTATCTAGAGGTGGAGCCCATATTTGCACCTGTGCGCATGGATTACATTTTCCTTTATTCAGAGTGCAAATATGCATTTAGTAAATGATGTAAACCCCTGACTATATGTATAGGCATCTGTACTACAGAGAAAAAGCCTTTGTGTTCGGGGGAAAATGTAACCATATGGTTAGAACATCGCCTTGTCATATACACACACGAATTGCGACACCCACAGTTCGCACTGTGAAACCTGTAGATTGCGCCGCTTCGTGGAACCTGCGCTCTGGATACTTACACATCTGCCTTTGTATTGTCGAGGGTCGCGAAGGCCGCTCTTGGGACCTCGAACAATACTTTGAATATAACTTGAACTAATCCTATGATGTATATATTTTGAATACTAACCGAATTTAGCCGGATTTGTACTTGTGCACCCCCATCAAAGTCGATCCAACTACCACCTACTATATTGGTACGTCCCTCAGAGAGGGGTTCTTTGTTTTCCATTAAAATCTTTTTTTAAACGCATTTTTTTCCCAAACACAGTTGGATTCAATCCCAATGCCACCATGAACACGGCCCACCACATGCTGCTCTACGGCTGCGGAGAGCCCGGAACCACAAAGAACACTTGGTGAGCTTGGGGTTTAGGAGAGGCTTTACTGGTTACTAGTTACTAATCATAGTTTCACACAACAGGAACTGCGGAGAGATGAACCGAGCCTCCGACGAGGAGTCGGCCAGTCCCTGCGGACCCCACTCGCACTCTCAGGTAAATAAGTTGCCAGATTGACTTAGATTTTGGTTGCACCGCATAATTTGGATACTTATCTTGAGGGCCCATTCCTTGCACTCCGGGCAAAGCGGTCGTCCGTCGTGCATGCTGAACTCCGAGTCGGTGATCTGTCGGCAGCAGATGTGGCATTTGAAGCACTCGGCATGCCACTTGGTGTTCAGCGCCACCACTGCTTGCTGGCCGATGGGCTCCGAGCAGCCGGCACAGCGGGACGAGAACTGGTCCCGGAAGTGCTCCTTGCAGAAGAGGAAGCCGTTCACTTCGTAGAAGGACTCTGAGAGCAGCGCCTTGCTGCAGCTCAGGCACCGAAAGCACCTTTCATGCCACTTGCGACCCTCGGCGATAACGCCACGCTCCACGATCGGGGTCCGGCAGCAAGAGCATTTTTCGGCATGCTTGCTCAGATAGCACTCGCTGCACACCACCTCGTCCTTCACGGCGTAGAAGTGCGACGGCTCCACCACCCGCCCACAGTCCTGGCAAGTGAAGTGCTGCGGATGGTACGCCTTGCCCAGGGTGCAGATTGCCCGGGACCTTATCTCCTGGTTGCACTTGCAGCAAGTGGACACTGACATGCTTCTAGTAATGTTCTGAGCTCTAGCCTCCGGGTGCTAAAAATTTCAGAAAGCTAAATACGAAATTGTTGGAATTTTTTTGAGATTTACTTATATATCTTCCCTTATGACAGGTGTTGAAAGAAAATCTCGATATACCAGAGGGGCCTCTCCCAAGCAGTATCTTTTTTTATTTAGTGCAGAACAACTGAAAGTGCTATATTTCGCTTAGCTTGAGGTTAGATATTCGTTTAGGTAACAATTTGTGGGTAATAAGAAACATACCGAAAAGAGATTAAGGATAATATGAATATATATAATGAATACAAATGGTAAATGATAAATTTAATAGCTGTCTTCTTGTCAGTTAAACCTTCAACTTGGGATGTCACGTAAGGGAAAAGAAAACTAAAGGACTTACTTCATGTACAGCCTTGAGACTAAGTAGTTATTTCGTTAGTTCGACATCGTCCGCTCCGGGCGGTATTTTCTTCATAATTCCCTGGGCCTCGTAGAGCTCCTCCAGCAGCTTGCGGAATATCTCCGGGCCAATGTTGTTGCTAACACGCATGAGGACGAACCAGTCGCCAAAGCTGCAGTCGCGCAGGGCCAGCTGCAGGTGGGACATGGGCATGAAGCGAGCCCGGGCCCGGATCAGCTGGAAGCGCATGCCCGAATGGAAAATGGTGGCCAGACGATACAGGAACTTGAGGGCCACCAGCGCAGCCATCAGGATGAACCAGATCCACAGAAAGGCAAAGATTTTCTCGTTCAGTATGTTAAGTGGCAGCAGGCACAGATTGTCGTATTTGCTATCGGAACCGCTGTCGCCGACCTTGTTCACCTCGCACTTGGCACACTTGGGAAAGACGCGCGTGGTGATGTCGTTCCATCCATCATAGTCACCGCCATACAAGGCCAGCAGGGCTTCCATGTAGCGGGCCCAGAAGCCACCGAAAAATACGTCCAACAGGAGAATGTTGCCAATGCTAATGAGCAAATTGAGGATCTCGCAGAACACGTAGCTCACAAAGTAGCGGAAGTGCGTCTCCTTGTAGTCGCTGGTAAAGTAGTTGACCAGCACGCGAAGATGGGCCTTGCTCTTTGCCTTGGACACCACTGCCTGGTGAAAGTCAGCGCACAAATGCTTCAGACGGCCGCCCTCCCAGATCTTCCAGAGAAAAGCCGGCAAATAGAAGATAAACGACTCCAGCAGCAGGACAAGCACCACCCACTGATAGTAGCGTATATAGCGACGGTTTCCCGGCGGCACCGAGCGACCCACCACATCCGGTCCGCACTGAACCTCGCCATTGAGCGACGGCGCCTTCGTTATATTGGCCTGCACATAGGCCCCGTAGATCCAGCAATAGGCATGAAAGTAGTCCAGGTCCGTGTTCTTCATGCACTGGATGGGATCGCCGAAATATTGCTTCGAGGATAGCAGAAAAGTGCATGCCAGGAGCAACGCCACCGTGCACTTCGAGTGGAGCGTGAAAATGGCATCGTAGATGTGCACCGACTTGAACTGCAGATACTTGGACAGCGGCTTGACGGCTGTATACATTTTTACGTGGTTATTTTCGGGTACTTTGTGGGTTAAAACATATAATTCTTGGAGCGAAAAAATTTTGGCGACTAGCAATTTCCAAAAGCACGCGGCACTCTGGGTGCAATCTTGGGTGCAATCTTATAAGTATCACTATGTCTATAGCCAATTGATGGAGCTCGAATATAATAATTCTAACTGATTAATTTTGTATTATTTTTGTGTCAGCTGAAGAATAGTAGGTGTTAAACTTGAATTTCTTAATTTAAGCTTACTTTACTTTACCTAGACAAGTCTGAAAACTGAACTAAGAAAAGATCCAAAAGACTCTATTTATAAAGATTACTTGAATGAATTCCTATTAATAAAGATTAATTGTAAATTAATTTATGGGGTAATTATTGATTTAATTCAATTAAATATTACAAAAACAATGATTTCGCAGCTATTAATATTTACTTTAATTATATATTTCTACCTCTATCTTCTTAGAAATCTTGTCACTTAGGGGGATTTTATTAAATGCAAATGTAATTATTTTTTCTAGTTTTATAATTTCGATTTTAGCCTTAATTCATGTATATATATTTACATTTGATTTCAATAATATAATGAATATGATATAATGAATATGATTCAAGCTAATTTAATTTATTCTAGCTCTTCTTGTTGCTTTTAGCAAACATGCAAATTACTTTTACTCTTTTTTTATAAATAAGCAATTCATAATTAGTTATATGAAGAATTTAATCAGCAATCAAAGATTTTCTGTCCACTTAAAACATGAAAGAATATTTTGATTCTTGACAAGGAACAATTAAGCTGTAAGCTTTTAAAATGTTTATTTTGATGGAAATGGAATTTAGTCTGTATGAAATTATTATTTGTTATACAAATTTTTTATGAATCCTTGATCATTGAAATTTTTAGAATAAACAAAACCTCTTTGTCCATAAAACTTTGTTGACTAAAGATCACGGAAATAATTTGTGTGACATGTTTAAACCTTTTAAAAACAGAGTTCATGTGCATACTATATTGACGTTTGTTTGTTTTTAGTAACAACAAATTGACTTCTTTGAAAATTATGAATTAAATGTAAATTACAATGGCTCTTTTTAATTATTATTATTATATTCTTTGTGCATTTCTAATAATGTAATAATGTTTTTAACTAGTTTTTATACTAATTTGGATATCTAAAAAGGAAAAGGAATTAACTGACTTTGAATTACTAGATTTGTTTACAGAATAAATCATGCTGGTTTCTTTACCCATGTTTTAAAAAAATTAGTCTTAGAAGCGATTTACATAACAATTTTGTTAATATTTGCTTGTGATATAGCCATAAAGTTCCTAATTATGGGATACAGGGTATAAAAACTTATTTCTAAAACAAGAAATAAAGCTAACTTCGGCAGCTGAATTTTATATACCCTTGCAGTCTGCAATTGGATAATCGAAAGTCGATCCATTTTAGTAAAATAGAATAAATATCGAAGTTTGCAAATTTGTATAACATTTGGCTTTTTTTTTTAACTTTTTACATTTAAAATTTGAAATTTTCATATAAATCGACCGATTGTTTCTATGGTAGCTATCTGATATAGTTTTCTGATCTTTATGAAATTAAAGCCGTAATTCTTAACTCGTTAAAAACAGCTATATCTCGAATTTTATAGAAATACGTTGAAAAAAAGAGAAGTTATAATTTGGTTTACATTAATTTCACTATCTATGGCAGCTATAGGATATAGTGGTCCGATTCCGGCCGTTCCGACATACATATACATATACAGCTTAAAATATCATTTCGACAGCTCACAAAAATGGAGAGACTAGTAACTAGCTAGATCGACTCGGCTGATGATGCTGATCAACAATATACATACATACATATGTACTTTATTGGGTGGGAGATGCTTCCTTCACTGCGTTGCAAATATGGCAAAATTATAATACCCTATGCAAGGGTATACAAATGACGAAATGCTCACCAAAATGTTGCTAGAAACATGTTGACTAACACCCATCTGTGCTGTCAAAACAGAGATATTGCACTAGGCTTTATTTTTCACTTACGTGCACAAAGGGCTATTTATTTTATACATACTTACTTATAGACTTTCTATACAAATCCAAGTCTTTAATAAGCAAGCATAAAATATAAACAAAAAGTAGGTAGACTCATCTTAAACGAGTTGATCTTTCCAGATCAATTCGAGCAAAAGTGCTAATAAATAACCAAATTGATATGACGTCTTTAATACAAATATTTTTCTTCACACAGATCGTTTACGCCTGGGCTAGGGACGCTCTAAAGCTGAATCTGCCCGAGGGAGTTGGTTTCAAGGTTGGCAAGGACTCGCCAACCAAGTACTTGGTACTCCAAGTCCATTATGCCCACATTGACAAGTTCAAGGGTGAGTGGGGAGCGGTTGGGTGCCCCCAATGGAAGTTACTTTAAATATTTGTGTATCTTTTTATCCAGACGGTGCAACTGATGACTCTGGCGTCTTCCTAGACTACACAGAGGAACCGTAAGCCCCTTAACCATTTGCTATTCGCCTTTTATAAACAAACTCCTCCATTGACAGGCGCAAGAAGTTGGCTGGAACACTGTTGCTGGGCACTGACGGCATGATTCCGGCCATGAAAACGGAGCACCTGGAAACTGCCTGCGAAATAAACGAGAATAAGGTTCTGCATCCGTTCGCATATCGGGTGCACACGCACGGGCTGGGAAAGGTGGTGTCGGGATACAGGGTCCGGTCGAACAGCGAGGGAGTGCAGGAGTGGCTGCAGCTGGGCAAGCGAGACCCGCTCACGCCCCAGATGTTCTACAACACGAGCAGCACGGCGCCCATCGTCGAAGGAGACACGATTGCTGCCCGTTGCACCTTCCAGAGCACCCGCAATCGCATCACCAAAGTGGGGTGAGTAAATGTGGGACAGAATTCAGCCTGAAAGGGGTCATAATCCATTCTTAAACAGGCCCACGAACGAGGATGAGATGTGCAACTTTTACCTCATGTACTACGTGGACCATGGGGAGACTCTGGACATGAAGTTCTGCTTCAGCCAGGGCGCTCCCTACTATCACTGGTCCAACCCCGACACTGGCCTGCACAATATCCCACATATCGAGGCGAGCACCTTGTAATTCGTTGCGAACTCTGCGCGCGGAAAGTGAAACGAATGTATACTAGTTTACTGTCTGGATTATTTTCGTCGTATCTCCTGTTCTGTTCGGTGATTCCTGCTGCAGACCACCTATAATTATTTATGTAAAATATATGTGTACGTGTAAATAAAAAAACATATGTAGATACTTCGCAAAGCCCCAACCTGAAACCGCTGTTTTAACTGATTAGAGCCAGCGCAAGGCAAGGCGCGGCAAGGTCAGGTGCCAATGATCCCGATCCCCATGTTCTACGCAGTTCACTTAAACACTTTCATCGTAAATATTTTCAATGCAAAGCATTTTATTCTCGTTTGTTTCCGCTTGTGTTTTTTTTTTTGTTTTGTATATAGAATTTATGGAATATATGTATAATATATATATATATATATATAATTTGGTGTAAAATTATAAACGTACAATTAGATTAGTTATAAATTACACAAAACTTAAATACGTACATCTCTCACATCTCACATTTTATAATAACTTGCAAACTCGTACTTGTTAGTGTTAAACTCTAAATGACTTCCGGTTGGCTGAGGCGGCAGGTCCTCAAATGTATAAGCTAGGAGAGCTCCGTTGTTATCATGTGCGGCGTAGTTGAGATCATTGTGTGTTTCAATTACATTTCCGGTGTAGTCTTGGGTGGTGTATGTGGTGCAAGTGTTCGCAATGGGGTCCGCCTCCACGAAGCTGCTGCCGTTGCAGAAGCCAATCTGCGGCGAGTGGGCGGCGGTCAGGATGCTGCAGTCGCTGTCCTCGGCGGTCGACGGCATCGGGTTGAAGTCGTCGCTCTGGAATGTGTGCCCGCCGTCCGCCCCACCGTACGAGAGCGTGTTGTTGTGTATCTCAATGTTCATGGTGACCGTCTGCGGCTGCACCACCTCGAACTCCACGTGGTGCGAGGAGTTCTCACCGCCGCCGCCGGCATCGCCGCAATCCTCGGCAAAGCAGTCGTGTTGATCAGGCACATATGGAGGTATTTGATGGCTGGCCGAATGCAAGTTGGCATCGTTCACAATGTTCTCCTCGGAGTCGAACACGGGCTCGCCGCCGAGGCTGGCCTTGACCACATTTAGGATGTGCTGGCTGCCGGCATTCCCGCTTCCGCCGTTCTGGGCACTCTCCTCAAACAGGTAGGTGTAGTAGGGCAGGCCCCTTAGCACCTCCTCGGCCGTCTCCTTGCGGGCGCTCACGGGACTGATGCCGGAGATGTTGGCCATGAGGCCCGCTGTGGGGTCGGACTGATTGTGGTTGTGGCTGTGGGAGGAGCTGTTGACCTCCAGCTGGGAGTCGTCCTCGTTGGCGGTGGGGCTCATGAAGAGGGGCAGAGGCATATACTTGAAAACGGCTTCGGATAAATTCTCGCGCGCATTGTTGGACATGGAGTCCAGGGGACCTGAGCTCAGGTCTGAGTGTACATCGCAATCGACATTGCTTTGATTGGTGCTTAGAGGTAAATATTCAGATGATTGGTAGCTTAACAGATTATCGGCTGAGGGTAGTATAATATCCACGGGATTGTGCTGCTCCTGCTCCAGCTCCAGCACGGGCGGCGGAGCCTTCGCGTCGTACTTAGGCTTGGAGGAGGAGGAAGTATCACCCAATCGTTTCGAAACCGAACCAGATTGACATGTAGAGGTAGATCTTTTGCGTTTCCGACCGGCAGTGGTGGTTGTTCCATTAATTGCAAGTGTGGACAATGTGTTGTTGTTGTTGGGATTTGTGTTGTCATTTTTAGCTTCGCAGCTGTCTGCGTCCTGGTTCTGCTTCAGTGCACCCGGCGACCGCGACTGCTTCTTCTGCGGGCGGTACTTGTAGTTGGGATACTCGATCATGTGCAGCTTCCGCAGCTTCTCGGCCTCGATGATGTACGGCTGCTTGTCCTCCTTGTCGAGGAGCTGCCACCGTCGTCCCAGCTCCTTCGATATCTCGGCGTTGTGCAGGTCCGGCGTCCTCTCGCAGATCTTCCGCCGCTCCATTTGGCTCCAGACCATGAACGCGTTCATGGGTCTCTTAATATGGCCGGGAGAATGTTTCTTGGTCTGAAAGTAAGGCAGAAAGGGGCTCAAATTAGTAAATTAGTCACAAAGATAGCCTTACTAAGAATATGAAATATGTGAACCCCCAGAGATCGTGGCTATATTTCACATCTCTCGATATACAACGTTACTTCCGGTGGCTCTCGGTTCAGTTCCCAGTTCCCAATACATGTTCGCGCTTCGATAAATTACATATTCATAAATTATGAAACAAGCGAAATTTCCGTTAAAAACCTCAAGTATGTAGGTAGACATAAATATAACGCTCCGCTGGTTTGTTCATGCGAAAAACACATTTACCTATTATACACATTCGTATATAACATATAATGTTCAGTGCATATTAACGTATCACAGATAAAGAGTTAGGAAATAAAATTCACACCCGCCAAGAGAGCTCTATATATGTACACATATATGCATTTCGCGTACTGTGTGCCCGTGTGTAGCGCCTTGTCTATGTCTCTGTATGCATTTGTATCTGTACGAAAATACGTATTCGCAGCGTTTGAAGTTCAATGTCCCTCGCCAAGGTTAATAAAACGCTCCTAAAACGTACATTTTCTGTATGTCCGTATGTATTTAAATGTGCTCGCTTATTAAGATACACGGACAAGTGGGCCGATGTACGGCAGGTACCTGCATTCGCATTCGCATCTGGCATCTGCTTCCTGGTTAAGCCTTCAGCGTTCAGCGTTAATCGTTAATCCCTTCGATCTTGGCAATCTCAGGAACCATTTGGAATAGGTCATCATGGTGCCGCGTCGCACGTCGCAAGTCAAGCGCCGCGCGTTGTGCGTCGTTTGGCCAATGTGAATAACCGTTTTATTCTCGCCCGGAGAGAGACGGCAAAAACTACCTATTAATAGCGTTAACTTCGACCTTGCAGCAGTTCGTGTACCTCGCGAGTTCATCCACATCTACAGTCACAGCAACAGCCACAGCCGCACGAAGCGATATACCCTTGGCAGTAGCTCTGGGCTGAGCGGAGTGGAGCAGAGCAGAGCAGACTTTCAGCTGAAACCGACGACCGATGGTATTGGTGCCGACGGGATGCGATGCTCCATCGGCCATTGCCTTTGCCATTGCCTTTGCCCTCGCAACTCTGCTCCGAAACTCACTCTCAATGTCGCCGTCAGTCAGACAGTTCAAGTCTAATAAGCAGCCGACGACGACGACGACGACTCTTGTAGACACAACACACTCACACTCCGTGGCTCCACTCTGCACACACACTCGCCCGCTCGCTCGCTCGGATACGAGGTGCAGACACCCGCATCCGTGAGATACGTACGATATGTATGCACGGTCGTGTCGGGAAGCAAGTAAAAGTGATGAAATGGGCTGGGGGCAGCCGAGCGAGCTTTCGATTTTAACCGTTCTTGCCGCCTGCTTAGATCCTAAGGTCATCAGCTCGACATATACTATATTAAATACATTTTTTGCAATAAAGATAAA
Organism: Drosophila tani; assembly: GCA_008042535.1. NCBI lineage: Eukaryota > Metazoa > Arthropoda > Insecta > Diptera > Drosophilidae > Drosophila > Drosophila tani. The sequence continues at coordinate 5,887 of VNJO01010123.1, read as the reverse complement.
ACGCTGAGCGACGACAGAAGTCAACGACGCCTGCCTGGCAGCCAAGTACATATGTACTCCGCATATACGAGTAATACGCAATTGAGTTTTCTGTTTGGTTCGTGACGCCGCCACCGCTGCTGCTGGCAAAAGCAAAGCCATTGCCTCCTCCATCCGTCCGCACTAATAACCGTAAAAAACAAACTGCTAAGCAAGGTCAATGCACCAAATGTGCTATGTGTGCGCGCACAATTATTTACATATTTATCCGCTAAAATTCTACATGCGCTCGCCTCCGGCTAGCTGGAGGAGTCACAGCCCCTCCTAATTGCATTCCTGGCTAGCTGATATTTGTACTTCGAGCTCTAGCTGGTGCTGGTTCTACCAACTTTGGCGGGGGCCAGTATACAAGATGACGAATTCGGGGCTCTTTAGAGCGCAATAAGGAACTGCTTTGCGTGGCTTTTGATAAACATATTTACATCTATTCTAATATTAAAACGAATACGTATCGCTGCTGGTCAGAGTTAAACAGCGCAATTATAGACGCTTTCGTTTGCTTACTATTTGTCTGGACACAGAACATATAGGATACATATCTACAATGTGTATATATAGTATGTGGATATGCAAGCTCGACACAAATATTGTGAGTCATCATCAGGGAAGCGAAACGCGAGCACAACCGCCCCGTAAATTCACGGGGACAAAAAATGCACTTCCACGCATTCCCCGAATGTAAGTATCTATGTATCTGTCTTGGGAATGTCTGTTCGAAATAACGATCCATCAATGCTCGCTCCCTCCAGGTAGCCAGGCAGCCAGTCAGGCAGGTCGAAAAAGGGTATTTCATCATATTAAGACAAACCGAAGTTGAGCTTTTATGATCAAGCGTGAATAACACAAACGTAGATTCGATTACTAATCTCCAATAATTGTTGTGCCTTCTGCCTGTGTGTGTATTTGTAAACAAAGAAAATAATCGCTGCAAAAAAAAACTCGAATCTAATCAACGGGAAATCTTATCAGTCAAACTTTTTGTTGACCTGTCCGGTCTGGAAAAGTATTTGTATATATTCGCTATATGTAGGTCTCTCAGCCAAATATCAAGTTCGTTTCGTGTTTGACCAGACAGCTGTGTGCCCGTTTTTATCAAAGTAAATAGTTTCCCATTAGAGGCGATAAGAAGTGCATTGCGGCGGGCGTGAGATGTGTCCTCCTACCCACACACAGAAGCCGGGGAAGATAGGGGACGGACGGATCTCTCTATCAAGATGTGAGATCAGGCCACCGGACGGTGGATTACTTGGAATAATGACGTGGAAATTTGCAGTATCTGAGTAAATGGTCGTGGCCTCATTAGGAATAAATATAAGCAAATATTTTCAAAGTCACAAGATACTTTTAGAATAAAGTTATACTGATATAAGGCTGTAAATCCTTATATTTATTTCCCGCTGTGTATGCAGGCCTGTCTCTTACTCACTCGAGTTGCATCCGAATACGGGGTGCTGGAATTGACAGGAACCCGTGCAGATCCAAACACCAGGCTGGCCAGTGTCATTTCATGGCCGCTGTGGCTCGGAGATCTTTCGCTGTCCATATTGGATTCAAGGGGATTGGGGTCGTGGAGGGGCTCAAGGTGGGTGTTAGTGTTGGTGCTGGTGCTGGGGCTTGGAGCAGCTGCAGCCACAGGCGCGGAAGGCGAAGCCACAGCCGCTGGATGAGTAATGGCTCGCTGGCTTTGTGTTGCTGCTGGTTCTGCTTCGGCCGTTGGCGACGCTGTTCGGGGGTGCGGAGTGCAGAGTGCCCCGGGCACGGGCACGGGCACGGATAATTTTGGGGCTGGACTCGCTGGTTGGGTGGTGGTTGCTGGAACGGCTGGCACTGTTCCTGGGCGAAGTGTGAATGGTGGTTCTGGTTGGGCCTGGTTGGGCGCAGCTATCATCTTTCCCGGAGCACCTCAGTTGGATGCATCTGAGCGGGGTATCTGTATCTGTATCTGTTTCTGTGTCTCGGTTTTATCCCAGGGCAGCTGACTCGATGATCCCCGGGACTGGAACATAGTCGTAGATACTGTGGCAGTGGTGGTGGGGCTCCGATAAGACGGGGATGCTGTTTCTCCGGGCCTTTATCGTGGATTTATTTATTTATTATTCTGGAGAGCGCTCCCGGCCGATTATTATGTGCTATGTACTATGTACTGTGTACTTGTATTGCACTATGTACTGCCTATATACTGCTGCATGTGCACTATGTATTCGTAGTCGTAGGCGCTGTCCGATCGGGCTGTTTCGCGCACATATGCTCGTATGCTGGCCGTGTGTGAGTGTGTGCACTAGGTATTGCTCCTCAAGGTGAAACTGGTTCCTCGTTATTTATTTATTTTTTTTTGTTTTTTTGTTTTTTGTTTTGTGTTTGCAATATTCCAAGACTCACGTTCGCTGCGTCTGTGTAATGAGCTTGTAGTTATGTACGTGTGCCTCTCTATATACTATGTATCTGCAGCACTCTCACTCACACTCTGACTCTGCGTATTTATTGTACATTTTATTAATTTATAAATGCACTGAATTAAATAGATTGGCTCGTACTTATGTGCCCAGAGTTTACACACCGTACACCACCGCGTCTGTGTAATGCATGTACTGCATGTACGACTGTGGTCGTCCCTAATACTACTGCACGCGCGCACCAATACCACTCGCGTTGTTGTTTGTGTTTGTTTTACGTGTTGCTTTTGTTGCTAACTTTGGCTACTTTTGAAACATTAAATATTTTTATAATATGTCTTCTGGGTCGCCGCAGAGATTTGTTTTTAAAATTCTATGGGGTTATGGCGTTACGAGCGCTGGTTTTGTATATGTTTATGCTCGCGGAGCGTTATCACTTGCTGCGGAAATACACTTGCAGTTGCACTGACAATAAGTATCTGTGTGTGGTGGCCTGTATATTTGTATCTGAGTCTGAGTATCGGAGTCAGAATCAGTTTCAGAATCAGAGTCAGATTCAGATTCAGATCGGGGATTGTTTAATTGGTTAATTCGGGGGGTTTAATCACAACGCGATTTATGCACACTCGTTTCCGTTACCACATATTATTATAGGTTTATTGGCCCTGCTTGGCAGTTGGTTTAGTTGGGTTTAGTTTAGTTGGAGGACTGTGGCTCGATTCCGACGGAGTCGCGCGAGTGCCAGGGCATTTCTTCTTGTCCTGGTCAATCTAAACTAAACATCGCGTCGCAGCGGAATCGAAATGGAATCGAATCGAGCTGAGCAGAAGAAGCGAACGCAACTCTCGGCGGCGCAGCGCAACGCAACGCGACGCGAGGCAGCGCAGCGCAGCGAAACGAAGCGATGAGATACGAGAGTTGGCTTGGAGCGAATAAACTACGCAAAAGATTTTACGTTTTTATTTTTTGTATATTTTTTATTATTTTTGTTGCTTTTGTACTTGTTTCTTATGCAGCGCCATGTACTGCTGCTGCTGCTGCTGCTGCTGCTGCTGCTACTGCTGCTCTGGTGTGTAATTTTGCATATACGACGGGGCTCGTGTCTGTGTGTGTACTTAGTTCCCGACAACCTCGTCTCGTCGTCGTTTGCTGATCACTCACAGCTGTTCAAGTGAACTGAACGCAAAGTTTACGACTCAGAGTCCCCAGCACGTAGATACAGATACATTCACCCATACCAGTGCCAGATACACGAGCTGGGCTGACCGTGTGTGCGTGCGCCCGAGAGAGCCAGCGAGTGTTCGTGTCTGTGTCCGCGCTTATGTGTGTGTGTGTGGATAATGACTCTCGGCCAGACTGATTTCCTCGACCAACCAGTGCCGCATCGCAGTTAATTGCGGGTGGTGAAAAATTCGTATTAATTCAGTACTCCCGGGAGCTGGGTTTGGTTTAGTTTTTAGCGGACATTTCTTCCCTCTTACATAAAATAAATATAGCCCATTAAATAATAGCAAATGTAGGAAATTGAACAGTATTCTCAGAAATAATACCAAAAATAATTATGGACTACTTTTGGAAAATGTCTGGCATAATTTTACAGAGAGATACTCCTTGAAAATCGGGATATTCGGTTTTATGGATAGAAATAATTAACGTTTTGGGCGCCACCCGCAATGCGCACCTGTACTCGCGCTATCAACTGTTGCAGTAGCGTTCCCAGCTGGTGTGTGAGTAACTCTGAGCACAAACATATGGGAGCGAGTGTGTGTGCGTTTGCTAACCACCCCACCATTCCCCCCGCACCGATACAATGCTTATGAATCAGCTGTTTCGATGTGTATTAATCATATGGCTGTTTGATTATCTGTGCGTGTGTTTGTGGGCATATAGAGGCGAGAATATATACATTTGTATATACGCGTGTATGTAAATATGTATGTGGGCATGAATATCAATCTGGCTTCTGTTTATTTCAGACAATTCTGAACGCTTTTCGAGTACGGAAAATTGAAATAATACATTGATAATATTATTATATGCGACGCTACGTTGGTATGGGGATGCAGCTAAAGACTTCTTCATATGTTTCTTATTAAAACATACAAACATACATATGTACATACATATGTACACGTTATGCAGTTAAACTTGGATATTTAAAAAATACGTGCGAATATACCGAAAACTACTTACTTACAGATGCAAGTACGTTGCACATACATACATATGTATTTATCTGTCGTTGAGTACGGAGAATGACGCAGCGGAACATGCACTTGCATTTTCATACAGTGTCAGGTATAAATATCGGCTAAAGAACAAGAACAATGTCTCGCACACGGAAGTAATCGGTTTATATACGTACAAATGTGAATGTATGTATTTCATTTAAAATTTTCACATCTCTCTTGTAAATTAAAAAAATAATTTTTCAATTCGTGTTGACCTGATAGATATGTACATATGTATGTACATATATTACCATACATACATATTTGCTGAATCACATACTTTTGATCAGAAATTTGTAAAATTACTTTAGAAATGGCCGATCTTTAATAATGCCGCTAAGGGAATCTAAATTCCCAGTATTGATTTTGGCTGTATCCCATGAGACCACTTTAATTTGGAGTAAAAGTGGACTTTAAATTGTATTTTGTTTATTTGCTTAACTTATTTACATGCCCCTAAAAGTAACCCAAATAAATAGTTCCCCTACCACAAGAAACCTCTCATATATAGGAAGTGTTTGCCAATTAATAACAGAAAGGGAATGCTGGAATGAAAAAAATAAAAAATTTAATAAATTAAAATAAACTTAAGCTATTTCTGGAACACCCTGTATCCCTGAATACATTAGCATGCATATTTGAACTATACGAATACCAGCTATTGTTTTTACTCTCGTTATCCTGACCCTTTAAAAGTGCTTTAAGCGACACAGAATAGTTTCTGTGTCACTTCTAAGTTTCTTCTTGTTATAAATAAGAAGAAAACTGAGACAAAAATCTTAAAAACAAAAACAAATTTTTAACCTTTGACGAGACTTTTTTATTTTGACAGTGTGCTCGATTTCAAGGTGGTTTTATAATTAAATATAAATTACCTCAATATTTTCTTAATGTTATATTGTAGAAATATAAATTTAAAAGAATTTTAAGGAAAAATATCGCATTTGTTTCAATCGAGAACAATGTCCGACTGGAATCACATAATTTTGTGGGGTACACAAACGAATAGTTGCTATCGATAGCTGGACTTATGGGCAGCACTCAACCAGTTGTACGGACGATACTTTTGTATCTGAAGTGTCGTATATACGTATTTGTGCGATAGTTTTGTTCTTCAGATTAATTTTACTCATTTTAAACAATTTTAAATCTTGAAATTTAATTATTTAAAATATTATATTGGATAGTAGTTAGAAAAGGAAAATTAAGATTATTTTAGAAGCA
>VNJO01010119.1:0-39717 GCA_008042535.1 Drosophila tani | reverse complement strand
TATGGCAAAAAATCTACATCCCCCAGTGGATGAATGATGGAGGACCAATGCCTTTCCACATCCCTGGTTGAGTGGGCGGTGGTTTTGCGGCCATTCGCGCTTTTACGACCCACCTGAATGAATGGATTTTTAGGGCTTTTCGAATATGTATTTTAATGGAGCCGGCGGAGCCCTCCGCCGTTCTCTTGTTGTTGTTCTAAACAAGAGCATTGGGAATTTTATTGGGCTTTTTTTTTTGCCGCGTTCGTGTTTGCTTTTGGCTAAAGCACTCGGAGCTGCTGTTGGCACTTTCTGCCTTGTTGCCATTGATGGATTAGCGCTGTAAGCCAAACAGGTGGTATTCCTGCTCCCTTTTTTTTCGACTGGCCCTACTGTAAGCCTTTTGGGCCATTCAATGCATCATGAAAATGACAGGCTGATGTGTAGGAAGATGCTGTATCACTGTTTTATGGACGTCCAGACAAATGTCCTTGCCAAAAACGTACTATATATCAACAGTTGCGGTTGAAAATGTACTAGGGAGTTTCGATTACATTTTTGGCTCAGTTTCATTGGTTTAAGAGTCAAATCTAGAGAATATGCTGCATATTTAGAAGGGTAAATAAAATCCAAATAAAACAGATTTAAAAGCCAGCAGCAGCTTAAGTTTAAATTTTCCTGCAAAAAACCTGCTTTAGTCAGAAATTAATTCCCTATTATCCTTGTTTAATTTAATACTCCTTTCAGCGGTTAAGCTAGCACTAAAATATGTGAAAATAATCAGACTCTGAATAACTCCATCGCTTTAAATGGCAATCCGGCAGCCAGAGCTCATCATCATCATCACCAACCCCCATCAGGAACTATTTAATCCCATTAGCACTTTGGAAACAATTCGAATGCGAAAAGCATTTCAATTGGCAACCGCAGAATTAGAATTTCGTTTGGAACTTTGACAGCAGCAGAAGCTGTGGCCGTCAGTTAACCAGCTTTTCCGTTTGCACTTTGGCCAAAATGTGCTATGTGGCCAACTAAAATAAATGTTTAGACTTCCCCATCCGCTGTTGTGTCAGAGGAAGGCCAAAACCCCGAAACATTGTGCAAAATATTGACCAGTTCGAGCTTTAATTTTTAAGCTAGAATATATTTTTAGAACATAATTGATTTTTCTTCCTTATTTCCTTATGCATTACCTAAACATATTATTTTATTTTATTGCGCTGAATTGGAACAATTTATGTTCCGTAGCGAGATTGTTTGGATTTATGGGTCGTTAACCAGGTGCTGGCCAGCCAGAAGGGAGGTCACGGAGGCGGCTTCGCTGGACCCTTTGGCCATAAATCCTTGAAAGGCGCTGGCCACGTGTGGCCCATTATCTAATGTGTCGGTGGGCGGGTGTGTGTGTGTCCTGCCCACCAGCTTGGGTACATGCTCGGTAATTAACGAGGCAAATATGTATTAATTGCGTATACGCACCGTGCTCCAGCAGTAGCAGAAAATGCTAATTAAGACTTAGCACAAGACCGGGTCAGCCCCGCCGTGCACTTGATAAATCAATTAATTTATGCAACATCAGAGGTCCGAGTGCATTAGCCACAGGGAGGCGGAATGCGAGATGCGGGGGCCAGGACAATGACACAGTGAGCCACAGGAGCACGGAACACATCCATTTAATTACCAGCCACGCCCGTCTCAGCCTCCGGCCAGCGGGAAAAGAGCACGCAGCTTGATCCACAGCGGGCGGGCGGCTTATTAACTACAGAAATTGATTTGGCCCGGGGGCCACGGGCTCCCTCTGGACTGGGCTAGCCTTATGCTAATGCCCAGCGGAGCGCCGACAACCCGTTGCCTGACTAATCGTATTTAATTTGCTGCAGACGGACAGCCCTGAGCCCTGACACCTGAGCCATCCCGACATTTTGGCATCCTGCTCCGACGCAAAAAACAAAAGTTCGTTGGCCTTCGCTTCGCATCTACTAACTACACCCAGTTTTCAGCCCCCGTAATAAAGACCTTTATGTAAATGTCTATGTAAACTCTCGAAAACAGCAATTCATTACTTTAACTATTTAATTACGTTTAAAGTTCGGCGTGGGCCTCGCTTAATGGAGTGTATCCGCTAGCGGCACATAAATCCTAGAGGGGCCTAACTCTGATGCTCAAGTGGGGAAAGTAACTGTGTCTGTGACAGTAACTGTATCTGTAACAGTAACTGATCCACTAATCAAAGCTTTTACTTTTACTGTTATAAATAATCAGCTCAATGCTATTTTTCGGAGTATTTTTATAGGCAAACTCCTAAAATATCAAATTACATCAGCATTATAAGTAATAGACTTTTTAAACCCTTCCTTTATCTGAATTTATATTTTTTACCTCGTCTTCCTTGATCAGTATCTCTTGGCTTAGTGTGCCCGGTTCTTCTACAAAAAATATCCTAAAAGTATACGGAAAGTCTATCTTAATATTAAATTGGGTTAAATACTGAAAAATTATATATAAGCAGCCTACTATATTACCAACTCTTGCATAAATTCTGTTAATTTCTTTAATACGTTTTTAACAAATTTCTAATAATCTAAATAATTAATTCCTGTTTGCAATTTTCTAAATATCCTTAAATAAAAACATTTAATTATATTTATATTTCTTAAATAAATATTCATAAATATTTTATAATTTCGTTGCTTAGAAGACAAATATAACCTTTAATAATCGGCTAATGTCCCTAAATTTACCTATCTTTAAAACTCAAACAATTCTTCTTTCTTTTCAGGTATTTAAAAGAGTTCTGTCAGTGATTGCCATCGGTGAATGAGACAAAGATATGGCTATTTTCATTGTCGGCACGAAAGTGAATGCCTGGAATTGTCCTGTCCGATATAAAGCTATGCCCGCAATTCCTAAATGGAATTGTCACCTCATCGGCCGCCTAAGAGATTCGTATTAATAGGGGTTTTACTCCGTGAAACGGAGTGGAAGTGAAACGAGCGCCGCAGGCTCCCAAAGCTCGCCGCATCCGACGGCACCGAGGCTCCGACGCTCCTCCGCGTAGCCCGGGAACCGAAACATGAGCAACATGAGGCAGCAGCCGGATTTCGCCGTAGGTGTTTATTTATCTTATCTGCCTCCCGTTTGGCCAAACCAGATGGCCAGCAAAGTGTTTACACTCGCGGCAGTTGCCAATATTAATTGAGCAACAAAAACAACTGAAAAAGTGCACATGGCAACATCACTTAATCGCGGTGGCAACATTTTGGCCATGTTGCCAGCTACCTGGCCCCGGCAACATGACCAGCCCGCCGCCTTTGAGCCACAAGTGTTTCTGCCCCGTTCCTGGCCCATTTAAATGAGGAAAACAAAGCAGCAACAGCCACCAGAAGCTCGGGCTCCTTTCCGCTCTCTCTCTCCATGCCGTGTGTTCTGAGTTCTCAGTTCCATGTTCCGTTTTCCAGTTCGTTTCTGGGCCGAAAGCTTTCGGCTTTTCCGAGCCCATAGTCCGGCGCTCAGTTCCTCGTCGAAGTTGAAAGCGTTTGGTGCTCGCAGCGGTGAAAACGCAGGTGGCACCCGGAAAACAAAGCCAATCGAGAAGGGGAAAACTTTGAAAACGGGCGCGAACAAGTGAGCAGCAGCAGCAGTAGCAGCAGCCGAAGTGAAGTGTAAATAAGTGAAATACCCCACACACAGATACTACTCCACACACAGATACACACGCACACGAGGCGGCGGAGTTTTGGTATTAGAAGGGGCTCGAGCAGGGATAGGGGTGTGGGAGCGGGCATGGGGTTGTTTATATTTGTTTATATTTATTCTTGGTGCATCCACTTAACCCCTGCCCTGGCTAAACAGGTGCTACATTCCTGCAATTACATTGCATTAGTTGGATTTTAATGGAAATTCCAATTTTTAAGGGGGTATTTTATCGCCAAGAATGTTTTTATAATTGCTTAAACGCTTAAAATTATTAAATAAATTCAAGGAACATAAATGCTCAATCTTAAAACAAGCATAATGAGTACAAACACTGGGAATATCAAGCAGTTTCTCTGAATTTTTAGGTTTGAACATGGCTCCAATATTTACTATAATTCCACCCTTCTTAAGTCGTAAATATCATATGCGCAGTTAAGAAATTCAGACCTTTTTAAGGTCTCTCTCAAAATATTTTACCTTCCAAATTATAAGCTTATGAGAAAATTTATTTACTTAGGATAGAATGAGAAAAGCTGGAAGGTACAAGAAAAAGCCATCCATTATCACCAGCTTCCATTGGGATTCTTCCTTCTAAGAGTTAAGTTTCTCAATTTTCTTTTTTAGAGCTATAAAAATAATTAAACAAACTGCAAAACTTTTATAATATAAATACTAAATTCAAATGTTCTTTTATATAAATAGAAATGATCAATATTTTAACCTTATTTGTATTTGAATTATGAACCAAACCCAAAATGATTCATGGAATGTTTCATCCTCTCCATTCAATTTCCCTTTTAAGCTGGAGAAACATCAACTTAATGAAGAGCAAATATAAACATTTAAATTATTCAGCTTCCACTAAGAGGTGCGACATTCCCTTTCATTATATAAATTGTCTGAATGTCACTACCCTTTGCGGGTAAAACGTTCCCCCCCTGCATTTATCAATGTCGTCGCTCTGGCTTCGTTTGGCTGACTGAGATTGATATGGGAAACAATGCAGGCGAGCCCCAGGGAGGCAACGAAAACCAATTAAAGCCACCACTTGAAAAAGTTGTACCGGCCAGAGAGCCGAGGAGAAAGGAACCCTTAAAATTGCAGCGAGCACAATTTTAATTGGAAAAAACTTGCCTAATTGAAGTTTAATAAACAAAGCGGCGCGGTCTGGCGAGGGTGGGGTTTGGGGGTGGGTGCAAATGCAAATCCTGTCCCGTGTCCTGCACAGGACAGCTCAAAGTTGTAGCCCCCGGCTCGCTCTAATTTTCAATTAAATGAAAACAAAGAGTGGAAAAGAAATTGTGCCAAGTGCAATGACCACAACAGGAGCCCCCGGGACCTATTCATGGTCCATTGTTGGCTTCCGCCTCGGGGGAACGAGTCCGGTGCGGATTCCGTCTCTGGCTCTGTCTGTATCTGAGCGCAATTAAAATATGCATAAAATGTAAATGAGAGATGCCCAACTAAGGCCGAGCCCCAAAGTCGAGAGTCCCTTCTAACCAAAAACAACAAAAAACAACAACAACGGCAGCATCCCAACACAACACATTTTGTTTATTAAATTCAGAGCTAGCCAAGCGTATTGTGTACGAAACCAAAGTGCAAATGAAGAAGTGAAAATAAATTGTGAATCAATCAGTGGAGATAAGGACGAGACAGCTGCCTGACTAAGGGGGGGGAATGAAGGATACTGGACTCCGTTGGAAATTCGCCAGGAGGTAAGTGCGAACCGCGAACCCGACCACAAGCACAGGCCCATTTAGGCCGCATTCCGGGATCAATAAACGCATTCAGGCCGAAATACTCGAGAGTCTTGTTTGTTTTCGAAACCCTCTCGCTCCCCTGCTCTCGCTGGGCGGACGGTAATTAGTTTTTCCTCTGGCCCATTGGTAATGGCTCGCCATCAAACTCAACCCCCCGAGATGCTCCAGTTTCCCTCCTACATTCCCCTTTCTATCCCGGGCCCGAAATGCTTTGGCAGCCCATGCGGCGTATGCGTAATATTAAGATAATTGAATGGGCCATGACAAACAACAAAAACGAAAGCGAGAACGAAAATGGAAATGAAAATGTTTCATTTTTTCTGCCTCTGTTGCTCCCTCTTTCTTGCCACTGCCTCCGTTTCGCCCTCTCTCTGTCTTCCGGCCATCATAAAGCATTTTCCGACCTGGTCTGGCATATCCTTTCATTGCTTCTCATGTTGAAAATGGCCAATAAAAATGTTTACGACGCACGCACACCAACAGAAACACAGGTAAATTCCTGGAAAATGTGCTCGAAGAAGCGTTGAATACTTATTAAAAAATTACCCAAACTCTTGTACATATATATAAGCGTATATATGTATGGGCACAAATGTCTGGCGGTATTTCAGTCAGTTTTACGATTCGCCTGGTTCATTATTTCCCATTTTCATAAAGAGTTTAATGTCTGATAATTCCGTGAAAATGTCATGGCTTCTCTTCCCCTTTCCCCGTTTCCGCGGCGAGCACACATGGGGCTCTCCATTACAGGGGCAGATTGGGGGCGCGGCAGGGCTGAGCCCATGCTGAGCGTTCGCGCCCTTCTAATTAGAGGCCTCGCCAAGAAGTTGATGAGGGTAAATTGGCAAATAATTAATCGCCAGTTGATTTAGACAGCAGTGGCAAGCCAATGGCAGGAAAAGCCAAGAACAGGAATTGAACTTCAGACAGATCCAAGTTAAAGATGAAATTGATTGCTTAAATTCTATTATTTAAGATTTTTAGAAAGTTCTCTAATTAATATACTGCAAAAAAAAAATAACTAACTAAATTCTTTTAAATATCGCATTTTATTATTTTTTACTAATAAACCTTTAAGAAAAAAATCGCTCATAACAGAAAATTAGCTTTAATGAAAGAAAAAACATTTGTTTGGGGTAATAGTACACTTTCCTTTTTGCGCTATAAATAAAATTAAGTACCGAGAAACGAATTTCCTTTCATTTTTGTTTACCCGCAATTTACTTCCAGTGAAGAAATCAAGCAAAATAAATAAAAGCCGCACCGAAAATGGCAACAAAATGTCTTTCTCCTAACGAAGTTAGGCAAAGCATAACAGAAACTGAAATGTGTTAATGAAAGACAAACTTTTGTCCGAGAAAGCAGATAATCCAATCTAAGAGAGTAATTGTAATTACTTGTTCTTAATCGACTTAAACAGAAAGGTTATCCCAGTGAAAATTGAGTTTTCAATTTCCTTTTTTAGCCAAAACTTGAGACTGAATACTAGAAGACTTTCTTCATGCCATACACGGCGTATGCGTAATTTGCTTCTCGCCGACGCTGTCTCTGAGCTCTGAACAAACATAAAAACTTGTTTATATTTGCACGAGCGATTCTCAATGCTGCAGAAAATCGTGTACACACTCGCCTCCCAAAATCTTGCACACTCACATTATTTAAAAGACATAAAACTCGGCGGAGAATTGCAAAGAACAGCAACAAACAAATGCAAATGCTGTTCCAGCTTTCGCCTGTTTCGGTCCGATTTTAATGGCTCTCAAATTTTATATTTATTGAAACTATAAAATGTTTACGGCCAGAGCTGGCCGGTGCTGTTGCACTTGACCCAAACGAAAATCCATTTCTGGGGCCCCGTTGGAAAATTTATTTGGGTCAAACCAAGTCCGACAGTCCGATCGAAGCGATCCCACGTAGATGCGAGTAATGTCCATAAGTCAATTTTACAGCCAGTTTATTGCGGACGTCTGCTGAGGCAATCCATGGATCCGTAAATATATTAATTTGCCCCAGACTTGGCACCTTTTTATTGCATCCGTTTCGTTCTTTGTTCTGTGAATGGGCAGCGAAAGATATATTCTGAGTGCTAGTGTAAACATTCGGGCAGCGGCTGCGTTGGGCCAATCTAGTTCAAGTCAATTTTGCAACTTGCCAAAAAAATAACAATGCGATTTGGACAGAAAGACAATGAGTTATAAACTGACAAAGAACGTGTTTGAAATTTTGGAAATTATTAGTAATTTTTCGAGATTTTAGTTTAGTTAATTAATGAATAAACTATTGTGGCAAGTTCATGGAAACAAACGATCTTAAACATTATTATTGGATTTGAATTTGATAGAAATATATTTTTATTCATTAAAAAAACTTTGGTAAAAATATTTATTAATATTACAAGTACAATCCATTGTTTTAAGATGATTTAAACAAGTTTTTGTCGTTTTATCACAATAAATTGAGCTCATATATGGTCAATATATTACTATTTATTACTTAAATTAAGTTTTATTACCTATGGTTAAACCAAAAGGTGTATTTCCCTTAAAAAACTCACTTAATTGACGCTTATTCATTTCTGGAAATTATTATCATTAAAGTATATACCTTGTACCTTTTTTTCGAAGACCCTTTTAATTGCCACTCAAAGAAAAAAATTGTTCCCAAACAAAAAACGAACATTTGACCGTGTATTCATCTCCGCCTCAAACGTTACAATTTTATTTACATCAAATTTGTAATTAATCAACAACTTTTTTACTTTTGGTTACTTTTTGCGCCAGGCTGCAATTAGGCAAAGTGCGGTTTGTTTTAAACTCGCTTTTGGCGGGGCTGAAAAAACACCGAACCTACCTGGCGTATGAGTAATCCACGTGCAAAACATTTATCTGCCAAAACCCACTTTGAATGCAAAGTGAGCGCTTAAAACTTTAAACGAATGAGCTGGGTGTGCCCGCCAAGGACACGAAGGACACCGGACGAGTGTCCTGTCCTTCGGCACGAAGCTGACGGGATAACCGGCGTGACGGACGGTAAAGTGCTATAAATCAGCACTCGAACCACTTAATAAGGACCACCGACACACACAGACACACACTCGATCCTTGCTTTTCACAATTCTTTCGGTGCTTTTTTTCTCTGAGCGAATTCTTCGCATTTTTCGCCGCCCTTTCAATGTTTTTCCCGGCGCTTTTCACCGCGCCGCCGCCAGCAAAGCGCGAAATGAATTATGGCTGCGAAAACAAAGAGAAATATATGCGGGGAGCAGCGAAAAGCAGCTGGGAGAGTCACGAGGAGCGGGCCGAACGGGAAGTTGATTGAAATAGAATTATTAACAAATGCCGACAATTCGTATTGTAAGCGCACATGGCGAAAAAAATGCCAAAACAGGAAGGTTTTTATGGAAGATATCATATTTTTCTTTCTTACCTAAAAGGGGATTTAAAAATTTTAAATTGTTGAAAATATAATTCTGAAAAAACAGGAAAATCCTAAAACTAATAAAACATTTAAGGATCAATATTCCCATCAATTTAATGAATTAAATTCCGATATTGCTACTTTTCCCAGTGCACTATCCCGTATCCTCAGCTGGCGGAAAATTCGTGGGCGTGGCAGCGGAATGTTCTCGTCACGCGCCTTAATTGCCACGCCTGTCTGGCCAGCAGATGTGGGCGGAATGCGGTGGGCGTGGCCGCGGGTGGCGCCACATTTACTCTGTTTTGATTTTTCGCTGGCAAAATATTATCCAAATTCTATTCATTGGCTCGCATCTGTTTAGCATAAAGCAATTGCGAATTAGCCATAATTTGTTACCAACTTGGCATGTGTGTGTGAGCTGCTCTTATCGCCATCAAAATAAAAGCTCATTAATGCGGCATTCGAAAGATTTTAAATATTTGCACAGCGTTTTGTTATTACCATTTTCACGACGACGTCGCCGCGGCAACACACACACAGACGCCCCGTTTAAATCGTTCTTGTATGTATTATGCATACGATTTTGCGGGTGTGCGAGTGTTCAAGTGTGTGTGCTAGTGTGCCTGCATGTGTGTTTGTTTGTTTGCGGCTGTCTGTGGGTGCCTCGATTTTAATTAAATATGAAATGCGCTTGCCTTGGCTAGTCTCCGCTGGGCACAGCTGGAAATGGATACACAAAAAGCAAACAAACAAAACTAGAAAGCCATTGACATCGAATGGGGGATGTTCTTTTCTCCAAAGTCTATTGTATGTTTGAGATTTTTGAATATAAAATGAATAAGTACCATTTATTTTCTTATAAATATTTTAAAAGTATTCAAAATCATTTTTAGCTAAGATTTCTGGGGGAAAAGGGCTTACCTATAGGTTATTGTAAACTTAATAATGTTTTATAAACGTGTTAAAGATATATTTTAATTTTCTCAAAGATCTTCTTATTTTTATTCAACATATTTGGGTTTTAAAAAGTTCTTAAATAATTTTTAAACCCAAAATAAATTCTGCCTAGTTTGTCAATACCTTAACTACAAGGGAATTTGTTTACCTTTCCTCTTATTTTTATTTTCTCTATTTATTCCCGTGCACTGAAGTGCAACATGTCAACTTTTATGATTTGATTAAAACGCTTGAGAGTGTCACTCCCGTTGCTATTCCGATAACATTTCCGCCTTATTTCCGATGCCCCAATTTCCGATGCATCCTGCCTTGGAACTTGGCACCAAAGTCGCGAGGAAGGCGGAAAGCGTTATGGGAACTTGTCATCGCCGAATTAGTCACTGCCACAGTTGGCGCACAAGCCCCATTGATTTGATTCCAAGGAAAACTCGTTCGAGTCTGCCTACTAAAATATTAAATGGTTTGGGAGATCCAATCGCACTTAGTCACGCTCTCTATAATTATTTTCTGGCTTTTGCCGATCGGGCAGAGAGAGCAATTGTCAATAAGCTTTTGTGCGAAAAGCGAGAAACAAATTCAGGAGCCAATCAGAAGGCGCCAAAAGTTCCAAAAAATGTTGTATGAAATGGGAAACAAATAAATAAGAAATAAATCAATCAATGTGTATAGGGATATACTTTATTTTTTGCATATGGCAAACGTTTTTCTTTATGTTAACCAAAAAAAATATGCTCCTTTCATAGAAATTAAATTTGTACTTAAAATCCGGATAAGCCTTTCACATAATTCTTGGCGTAAAATTAAGATGCAAGTTCATAAAGCAAAACTATTACCAGACCGATTTTTTCCAAGATTTTTCTTTGCACTTTGTGAGCAGGAAAGGCAGCTCATAAATAAGAACTGTTGCGTGTTCGCTGGGACGTGGCATCCATTGGCGGGGCTGCTGTCGCTTTTGCTCGTGGCTGGTTTCTGTTCTCAACGCAATCTGCGCCACTTGTTTATAGCCGTTTAATGAATGCTGGCACTTGGCGTGCACCGGCCACAGAAACGGCACTAACTGCACTCTACAAACTGCAAACTACAAACTGCACCAGGAAGCTAGAGCTATATAGCACAACAATGCTGTTACCCGAGGAGCGGCACATGCAACGAAATGAAACGCAAGGAAGCCAAACGAGCCGGCAAAACCTTGGGCTATACCCAGAAACCCTCCGGTAAAACCAATTTGCTGTTGGCCACAGGAGCGGCGGCGTGTTGTGCCGCCCTGACTTTTAGGTCAACGCCAGCACCGTGCACTATGCATGCAAATCTTTTTTCCAGCAACCAAACATGGGAGTTACACTCGCAAAATATGGCGAAATGTTAGGCAAATATTGTTGTATCCTGAAGAGGTTATTAGCTACCTTAGAACCTAACGATTTTTTAATGTGAGTATCTTTACAGAATGCCTTTAGATGCCTTAAAATAAAAATAAGGATTCCCCGATATCTCAAACCAAAAATAAACATTTAATTAAGCCTTTTAAAGGATTATCCACAGTCTAGTGTCATCACCACATATTGAACTTTTGTAAACGGAAGCAAGAACTTAAATCCATGTATATATTTGTATATTCAAATGAAAATCAAACGAATTTAATATTGATTTTTATTTCAATTTGTGTTTAAAGTATCTCTACTTAAAAAGCATAGCAAAATATTCCAGCCTAACCCTTAATCGTCATTTTTCTCCCTTTGCAAGCAAGAGAGCACGAGAATTGACTTCTCCTTTTGTGTAAACTTTTTTTCTACATTTTATGGGCACTAAGACAAGGACAGCGACAAGCACTCCTCATCCTCCGAAGCTTAACCCTCTTCAGCGCTCTTTCTCTCCTGAATAAACAGAGTTTAAATGGAAATGGAAATTAAATTTTCCTGGGCGCCAGCAAAAGTTTTGCGAGCTTAATTTGGCTAATGAAAAGCGCAAAATGCTGTCTGTCGATGGAAGGGAATTTTCAGAGCGGTGGGGTGGGTGGGGCTGTGAAGTTCACAGCTTAAAAAGCCGCAATTGATATGCCTGCAAGTCGCGGGGATTTTTCGGAATTTCCCAACGAAAACTTGGGAAATCAATATTTTTGAATTATCCAT
Source organism: Drosophila tani (assembly GCA_008042535.1). Lineage (NCBI taxonomy): Eukaryota > Metazoa > Arthropoda > Insecta > Diptera > Drosophilidae > Drosophila > Drosophila tani. Next base: position 27,782 of record VNJO01010119.1, on the reverse strand, counting down.
CGCGTTGGCCCTGTCCCGTCTGTCTCTGCCTGCTGGTGGCCTAATTGGAGCACACGCACATTCCCATGAAAATGATTTGTGATTTCTGATTTCTGCCGATAAGTGGGCCCGAGTGGGCGCTGGGGAATCGTGCTGGCTGGTGGTGGCTGGTGGTGGGGCATGCACGTAGCACGCATCATTAACTTGAAAGCTGCTTATCATATTTGCTCATTGTACAATTACGCGTTGTATTCGAATGGCAGTCAGCCCCGGTCTCTCCCCGAAAATCCCCTCTAAAATAAAAGCACCCACAGCCCAAAGCCGAGGAATTTCACATTTCAAATGGTGGAGATACCGCTTTCATCACACAAAACCAGCATTTCCATTAAAGCAACTCAATTATAGAATTAAATAGAAAAATATCTTTGCTATTCAATTGATTTTAAGGCGTTGAAATTCATTATTTAATTCTATGAGGTGTCACTCAAGAGTTTTGACTTTAAAATCCCTAAAAAAGTCACTGGCATCAAGGAGCTACTAGGGTTTATGAAATTTCTCAGTGGAAAGCTTAAGTACGCATTTATTATTTATTAAATCATAATTGCTAATGTGAACCATTTAAATTCTGAATTATTCCTGAAATTATTCCTGAAATGATACTTATTCAACCACATTTAGCCACATTTCCACTAAAATAATCCCATAAGTTAGCTTGTACAATAATAATAACCTCTAACAACCCTTTAAAGTTGCCTTAAGAAAACATAATACAAAACTTGACTTTCCCCTAAATCGGGTTGTTGAACCAACCTGCTAATCGAATATCATTAAATACTATTTCTGAAGCCCTCTTCAAAGATACTTGGGACACCTGACACCTGCCACTCTGTTCGGGCTTGCCATCACTCGCATTTGTGAATTCCCAGGGCTTTGCACAAAAGATTGAACAGCGCAAAAGTAAATCCTTAAATAATTAAATACAAAATAACGGGCAAGGGTTTTCCCAAGCTCCTCCCTAAAGCCCTGCGCCCTGCGCTTCCCCCATCCGTCAGACAACCCGATCAGGGGGCGAAATTCCTGCCATAATAATGTGTAAATAGAATCAAAATTGTTGACTCTGGCCGGGCAAAGTTTGCTGAAATTGAAAGGGGGAAAAGAGAGCCATTTGAGCAAAACGTTAAGACTACAATAAGTTAACACACACACACACACACCCGCACGCGGGCAATACAATGTACAAAGAGACAGACATAAAAAAGAAAATTCATTGACATGAAATTCGGGGAGCATTTTACGTGACAATGCCATGAAATCGAATTTGCCAAGCGACCGGAAATGCGCACACCACTGCCTGTCCATGTGTGCATGCGGGTGTGTTTGAGCGTGAGGCTTCACAGGCAGAGACACAGACACAGACAAGGAGCTGGTGTGGTGTTGCCACTGCTGTCGACATGTTTTCTGATTTATGCCGCACTTTCCATAAGTTTGTCGTGTTTTAGGCCGACTCGCTACCCTAGATTTGCCTGTGCCGCTCGATGAATTCAGCCATGAATTGCGTGAGCTGCCTGTGCAAGCTTATTTACTTTTGACTGCCAGTGGTGTTAGCCCAGATATGGTTCTGGCCCACTCTGTCTTCTTTTTGGTCTGTTTAATAGATACCAGAAATATTTATTAATTTCAAAGTGAAACTCATATTAAAAACTTATCTTAAGCTTTTATTTTCAGAAGAATAATTAATAGACTTGGTCTCAGATCAAGTAAAAGCCAAATCTTATAAGAATATTCTTCTAAGCTGATTATACATACCATTACTATTATTAATCCCTTTTCGGGCGTTTAAGGATAAAGACTAATTGGCGCTCGAGCAGGGACACATTTAAAGACTTTTCAAGCTATTTTTGTAATATTTTTTTGTAATTGGTATACTCTCTAAAAAGTTTTGAAATTTTAAAGAGATCTATAATACCCAAAATTATTTATATTTTTTACTTAGTAATAATTTGTTTGACTATATTTTTAAATAGTTATACCAAAAGACCTAGCTAGTTTCCTTAAAACAACAAACCGTAGCTGGCATCACTGATGTCGCCTCCATTATGGAAAAGGACCAAGGCTCGGAGAAGCCCAAAGACAAAGACACAGAAGAGACGGCGACAAGTGGGCCCCGAATGAAAGACACACTTGGAATTGTTTTTGCATTTCTTTTCTCCATTTTCCATTTTCCATTCGGCATTCTCCACCTTCCCCTCGATCCATACCCGTCGCAGTATCCTTTCTGCTACCTGCTCGGCATAAATAAAATGCGGGGCCTGTGGCAGCTGCTGCTTTTGGCTTTTGAAATTTTGAAAGTGGGCAATGCGGCGATGACCTTCAGGTAAGCAGAGCACAAAATTGTCAAAGGACGGAGGGCCTGGAAATTAAAAGCCTCGGGCGAAAACGGGCGACACAATTGGTTCTGGCTCGTCGAGCCCTGGGATTGAAAAGGGTTTGCGAGTCAAGGGCCATCGAAGACCCACAGAATTGACTCCATCGACTGTAGAAGAGCTGCCAAAGGAGAGAGAGCAGCAGCTGCGAAAGGGTCTTCCTGGCCAGCAGCTTAGGCTTAGGCCAGGCCAGGATGTGCATTCCGAATTCCCCTCATAAATCAGAGACCGATTCATGCAAATTGCTTGCTCACTGCCTAATGCGTCCGAGCACGTAGCTGATTACAGGAAACTGGCCAGGATCGAACGATGGCCAATTTGGTGGCCATTTTCGGGCAGGCAGGGTCTGCAGTTAAAGCCCGAAATTGCTCAATTTTCACGCTGGACCAGAAGCAAAAATAAAAGAGAAGCTAACACGGAGCAGAACACAGCGGAATCAATTGTCCCGCTCCACAGACTGAGGACGGGGGAAACTTTCGCCAAATGGCAGCTCATTTTGTATTTATCAAAGGAGCCGATGGGGAGGCAGGAGCCACGTCTGGCCTGATGGCGGCATAAACTTTTATTTCAATGAGAGCCATGAGCAGTGAGCAGTTCCTCCGTTTCACCGCACACTGGCCAAAATGTGAGGGTTCCCAGCCATAAACACAGCATTTTCATGTAGCGATGTTTTGATTTTAAAGGAATTTAGGATTCGCGAGCAAACTGCTACTTTATTAGCTGTTGGCATTTAGGAAATATTATAGAATTAAATAAGCCTTTTCTTACCTTTATATTCCCATGCTTACAATAATATTGTAAAGAAGAACACATGTTTTATATTTGCATTTATATATCTTTACCCAAAATTACTCATCCGCCATGTGAGCTCATAAAATGTAAATTTAAAATCCAATCATGTTTGGCAATATTTATATATTTACTACAAGCCTCGTCGCTTAAATGGAAACTATAATATTGAAATCAAAACGTACTCAACCGTAATGTTGACTCAGCCGCCTCATAAAACTGTATCGAAATATAGCGAAATATTTTAAATATTTTAAAAAGTAACTACCAAAAATTACTCAGCCGGCATGTGGGCTCATAGGCTAAAAACAAGACCAAAATAATCCGAAATTTCACCCAGTGTGCGCCACACCAGTCCCAGCTGTACACAAACAAAAAAATTAAACACACTCAATACACACGCACACACAGGCATATTCGCTGGCTTTCTCGCCATTTCCGGTGCTGCAGGAGCAGAAGACAAGAGAAGAAAAGGGAAGAACAGGACCGGCAAGTTGTGTGGCACACTTTCGGCACAGTTTCCTTGGCATACAAATGCAGGTAATAACAACTGGGAAAACTAACTCCGGGGCAGGCTGGCATTTTGCAAATGAAACGCGACTCTGTTCTAATTTTGGACCGCCTGGAATTTGCCTGTTTTTGTTCTGTTTTCCCTTAAATATTTATACAAAAAATGAGCAGCTAAGCGGGCACACACAATGACATGTGCACACACTCGCAAGCACACACACACACTCGCACACACACACACACCGAGTGCCAAGGATTGCTGCAGCAGATCCATTATTAATGCTCCCCATACGTTTCAGTTCAGCCCGTTCCGTGTTTGTTCCTTTCTGCTGATTCTGCTGACTCGGTTTTCCGCTCCATGTTTGCCCAGGACCCCGGGACCTTGGCCTGCCTTGTTCGCTCCTCCGTTTTCGTCCTTTTGTGGCTTCTGGCGGCTCCGTTCCGTTCCGTTCTGTTCGGTTTTTCTCCTGCCTGTTGCGGCCTTTGGCTTATTATCATTTATTTATTTATTTATGTCTAGCGCGTCGGAGGCAATATTTTATTTTCATTTTAGTTTGCGGATGCGGATACGGGTGGCGGATACGGATGCCGGCCACTCGTTCGATTGTGCGAATCACCAAGGGTCAGAGGTTAAGGCTATTTGGCACCCGAGCAGGGACCCATTAATAAACTTGCCAAGCAAATATTGCAATATCCAGTCCAGAGATTGGCACGATAATGCGTTCATTGAATTGTGAATGGTATACGGTCTGCCCTTCATCAAAGTGAAATGTTTGGGATAAAAAAATAATACAAATTCCCATTTGTTCAATTAACTGGAAGATAGTCCCGCAAATTACTGAATTGCGCACTTTTCGCTGCATTTCACATGATTAATTGCATTCACATCAAATTGCAGGTTAAATTGAAACTAATTATGCAAAAAGAACTCTCCCTAAAATGGAGAGTGCGGGTGTAAAAAAAAGACCAAGCATCAATTATAAATAATTTCTACCCAACGTAGGAATTTTTCAATTAAATAATAATAAAGAAGCCCTGCGCGTCATCATTTAAAGCTCCCACAGTTACCCCTTTTTCAATGAATTAAAAATTTAGTAACTCTTTATGTCGTATCGATTGAATATGAAATGCCAGAGTAATGCAAGTTGCAAAAGTTTCAACCATTGAGACAGCCAGCGTTGAAAGGAGCCTTCTGCCTCCTGCCTCCTGTTAATATTTAACAGGATATCGATGGCACCGACAGCTAGCTCTGAGCATTTCTTATTCAATGCAACAGCGTGGCCCGGCCACTTCCCGTTGTCCCCTAATGGGAGCCATTAGACACCCCCAGGAGCAGAGATAGTCAGGACACGGGACACGGGAGGCCCGATAGAAGAGTAATGGCACTGCCAACACAACAAGAAATTGTGTTTGCCTGGGGCCATTAATATCTCCCCATCCCCACCGATATCCTCCCCAAGGACACTTTGTTATTTGACAGTTTTGACGAAACGCTGGCCGAAAATGTCGGAAATTGACTAATAATGGGGTTAATCGCCAATAACGATCATTCCCAGAAAAGGTAAATTGTCTGTTCAACGTGAATGCAGCCCCTGCCGCCCAGCCCCAGGCTATTAGGCATGTGTTGAAGCATGGAATTACTCGTATTTACCCAGTAATCGTAGATTACAAGGGTATATTGCACAAGTCCAGTTGAGGGAGCTCTGGTAGAAGCAGTGAAAAAGTGCCGAGAATGTGTGCATATTTTGTGGTCAAAGAGGGAATTTAAAATGTTTACAAAATACTGCAATTTTACTATTTAATCGATTTCTGCTCTTTTAAGAGCTTATTCAAAGATTATATAGAAACATTTGCCAAACGTGTACACCCATGGTCATGGCCAGGCATATTCAGTTTCCAAAGTTTACACATTTTAATTTAGATATTATGAACATGTTGGAACTCTAATCAAAAAAGTTACATTGAGCTCTAGTTTCACAGGATTTTGATGCCAAAAATTAGAGACAATAATTCTCTCTGTCAATCAATCTGACGCAATATTGCATCTACACACATTTTGTGTATTTGAATAAATTTTAATTGGTTGGTTTACAGTTTCCATGGTATTTCGCCACAATATTTGGCAGAATAATATATTTTGTAGTGATTACCAACTCCAAACACAATTTATGTTGTCAAATAAATTGCCTCCAAAATGTATTCATATTTTTATTTATTTTTTCGCGTTGGTTAAATAGCATATTATTATTATTGATAATTATTAATTGCCAAACGTATTTATTTTCCTATAGATTTATCTAAAATCTTAATAATTAGTACATTAACAAATATCCGATTTGGGATACAATGAACAATATTTTATTCCAACTAATTACCCACCATAAATAAAACAGCATACTGAATGCAGATAAGCTTATTGGTTTTAATGGTTTTTCCTCTAATTTCATGCTGATGAAAATCCTAATTATTTATTTTGACAACCGCATTTGCTTTTCCTGCAAGAGCACATATTTATCTAGATTTTATGATTGAAAGCTGACCACTCGAGTAATAGACACTTTAAGCTTATATCTTTCCGTCGGCAGACTGACTTAACGGCTTAAACAGTTTCGGTCAGCTCGAAGACCAGGTCGTATAATTTTCACATCATTGAGAACGTTTTGACTTGCCAGGCAGGGTGACGGTGACGGGGGCGGAGGCGCTCATTAAGCTTAATTCGTTGGGAATCAAATATTTAAGAGATAACCCGGATTGAGGCTGGGCAACGGGAACACGTGTGTGTGTGCTGCCAAGGCTGATTGAAACTGACACTCCTGGCACCTCGCACTCGGACCAGGACAGGGCATTGGAGGGGAGCTCTGAGCTCTGGGAGCGCAATATAAAATGGCCGGGCCAACGCAGGACCACGTCCTCCGTGTCCTCCGCCGCGCTGTCCTAACGAGCAATTTAGCCAACTCATTGAAGCGGAATTAATGGCAATCGATTTTGTTTGGCGGTCGGTAGACGGCACTGCCAAAGGGCGGAAAAGTGGCGCAGGGAAAGGGTCTTCATTAGTGGCAGGATGGCAGCAGGAATCCGACAGGACATGCCCCACTGCCCTCTTTCAAGTCGCTGTTTGTCTTAAAGCGGTCTCAATCGTTTGTAAAAAGCTTTAAGGCCGCTTAAGCGGTTTCATAATGATTTACAAAATTTTTAATGATTTATGTCTGCCAAGATGGGCAGTTACTTGTGCATTTAATTTAACAAAGAGGTAGGCAATGCTTTTCTATCCCTTATAAGAAGGAAATCATTTTCTAGAAAATGTAATTTAAATACATAAACAAAGTTGACACTCACGAGAGACGAGACCCACATGGTGCTTCCTCCAATTTAAAACTTGGGGATAACACAAAGTTCCCCTTCTCGGAAATGCCGCACAAATATTTTCGCCAAATGTTTCAATCAACAACTCAGTCAAATGTTAACACTTGCTGACTTGTCCAACTTATGCTGGCTTCGCCCTCGAGGATGCAGGAGGGCCGGGATATAGTACATATATGGGATATATGGACTTATCCCTCGCCTGATCATCAGATGAAACTTTCCCTGTCTCGTGTGGGTTGCCTTTTTATTACGTTTGGGGTTATGCAAAAAGTTTCCCCCCGCCGCAGATGAAGACCAGCCATAAATACAATTTTTGCTCTTTTCAATTTTTATTCGCAGCTGAATCGAGAAGGATAAACTTTCGGCCCGCTATGCCCAGGAACCGTGCGGGTCCGAGGAGCGAGGAGCGAGCGTAGGGAGATTCAGATTGAGGGACACAGATACAAATACAGATACGGATACGCAGACACACATTCGCCATTTGCCGCCGCTGAAGTTGAACATGTGCCAAGGCTGCGGGCTGCTCCGAGCTCATTCTGGTGTAACCGCGGCGAGGGCGGCGATGCTGCTTGATTTTGGCCAAGTTAAATAAACAAGACTCACACTCTCGCCCACTCGCACACACCCTCAACACCACAAATACTCACACCCAGTGAATCGCATACACAAACATGGCTGCGCCCATCGACGAGAGCGTGCTGAATGCACTGAGGGGCGTCACCTCCACCAACACCCGGCTGCCCAAGCCGCTGCTCATCAAGATCTACGTGGCCAGCCTGAAGCAGGAGTTCAACCAGGAGCGCCGCATGCTCCTCGAGCTGGTGGGGCCCGAGCTGCAGACCCTCTACGATGACAGGCAAATCGAGGTGAGTCTCAGACCCTTTTCTTTTGGAAAATTATCTTATAAATATTTCTAATTAATATTTAATTTTCTTTTTAGCTCGAGTTCGTGGACATGCACTTTGGCACTGGCGATTTGGAGATCAACCAGTTGGAACGGGATCCCTATATGATCCACGATTATCTCAGCGAGATTGACATCTGCCATGCCCACACGAAGAGCGTCTTCTTCATGGTCCTCGTGGGCGATGGCATCGGTCGATTGCTGTTGCCCACACACCTGGATGAGGACATCTTTGCCGCCCTTCAGGCAGATCCGGAGACGTCGGCCGAGCAGAAGGACTTACTGGTTAAATGGTACGAAAAGGATGCCACTGAGTCTCAGAGAAAACTCAAGCAGGACTATCGGTAAGTGAATAAGTGAAGATAAACACTTAAAATAAACATAAGCTGGCTTTAAGGAGAACTTTTAAATTGAAAACACGTTAAAATGGGAAAACTTTATGAAGATAATAGCTAATAAACTTAACTGAATTGAATTGTTGATAATAATAAATTATTGCTTGTGCTGCCTCTGCCCATTGTTGGTCAACTTAATCCCGTTAAGTGCAAGCCATACCACCAAGGAAGATAAGTGACTATTTGCTGGGGAAAAGGCAAATTGAATTGCCATTTTATTTAATACGAATATTGATTTACGAGCCATAAAATCAGTTCGGCTAACTTCTGTTCCAATTCGCTGTGAAGGTTATACACATATCTTTTTTTTAGTTCTTACTTTTTCCAATAATCTGCAATGCAAACTGTAACCGAAATAGTTATGAACAAAGTTGCAAAATATTTGTCAAAGTTCCGACTATTTCCGATCCATTGTTCCTTGTTTGACTGAAATTATCCATGTGCCACATTCGCTTTGTTTGGCAACTCAATTGGAGCTGAACTTTGGCAAATATTTGGGCGGGTGGATGTGGGATTTAACTGAGTAAATATGGAAATGCCAGTTATTGATTAGGTTTCCCCCTTTCCATTCCCTTCAGACTGCTGCCCGCGAATGACTGGCTGAAGGAATCGCAGCAAATGCTAAAGTTCCTGGAGCGAGCTCTGCAATCTCTGGTCCAGGGAGCAAGTGCAGCCGAGAGATCAGCGGACTTTGTGGAACGGGTTCAGCAGCTAAGACGCACGCAGATTGAACGGGAAGTGAAGCAGGCCATGGGTAAGTTATTGTATTAATTATAATTTAATTAAAAGTTAATTTAAATAATATAATTTTCCGTAGCTCTCACCAACGAGAAAATCCTGGCTGTTTTCCGGGAGCGAGCCGCTCAGTCCACCAAAAGGGATGTGGAGGCCAGTGAGCGTTTAAGAAAGATCAAGGACGAGCTGACCATGAACCTCTCCACGGATAATCACACAACTCTAGTGTGAGTATAACTTTCTTATTAGGAAATTATTAGAAATTTATTTACTAATTATTTTTATTATTATTATTTTCATTACAGAGTGCCTGGCAGTGCCGCCAGCGAGGCCATCGATCCGGACAACGAGGACCACGAGTCCTATCTGAGCAAATTCAAGAACAAGGTCACCGACAAGCTCCGCCTGCTAATCGAGGCGCACATAACCAATGATCCCGACGTAATCAAGGGGAGGAAAAAGACTGTGCAGGTGAGTTGGATGCGGCTGAAGTGGTGGCCCATTAGCCCAACAGACAGGCTACAAAACGCCTGGGGCTGCGAATTAAATTAAATGGTTTGTTCGCCTTTAAACCGCTGACCGCTTATTTAATCAACAGCAATTCTGATTGTTCGTTGTAGCCATAAATTAATTCCAAGAATTACGCACAAAAACAAAGGCGAGAAGGAGCAGCAGGTCTTTATGATTCTGTGTTATTTTTTTCCCTCTTTAGGTATTTTTGTTTTTGAGCCTTGTTTGGGCTTCGCGCTATTGTTAACGGTGGCCAAGGAAGAGCCTCGTGCTCCTGGCTAATGGCTGCGTGTTAATTAAATGTTCGGCATGTGGCAGGTGAATTATGCCCCAAAAGAGGAGAGTTTGTGGCAGGTGGGAAACTTGTATAGGAAGACAGAAAAGTGGGGCCAAAAACAGTTGAAAATTTAAAGGAAATTTCAAAGGAAAATAATTCATAATATTCGAAGAATTCTCAGCAACATTTTAAAAGCTTTTATCTAGGCTTTGTCAGTTGTCATTCGCAGTCTTAAATTTAGTTCAGAAGAACTACAAATAAAACATGAATTCAGGTGCCTGCTGCCACTCAAGGACAACTCCCAACAGAATATGCAAATAAAAACTGGTTAAAGATTCTCTTTATATTATGCTTTCACCTGAAACATGCTGAGATTGTTTTGGGAAATTGCAATTTCGACGGAAATCCAACTAAACCCGTTCGCAGCACGTCCTTGCTGCAGTCGAGTGTGGGTCTGATTGCCAGCGGATGCCCGAAAAAGTATGCTTTGCATATGACAGTTGTCGAAATTGAGTCTGAAAGAGATTTCCGGCAATAAAAACCAATTGAAATTGAGGCAAGTGGCTGCAGGAATCGTTTAGCTCCTGGCCAGGAGACCGTCGTGGTCCACATATTTCAGCTCCTTTCGGATCGCCTTCCGTTCCAGTTGCGGTAGTTCGCATTGCATAAGTTGCACTCGCCGCCATTTGCCGGCTATGAGCATCCTTGCTAACCCAGCTCCCAGCTCCAAGTTCCTAGCATTCCCTCCCCCCCTCGAATCCTGCCTCTCTTGTTGGCTTTTGTTGAAAGCATTTAACATTTCAGCTCGGTCGCAGCCGAAGGACGAGGCGTAATGCGAACTGGTCGCTGCCATTAGCGGATGTGTGCGAATGCGGCACTGGGGGAAAATTCCCGGCCTTAGCATTTGGGGGGAAATTATGACTAGGCCAGGGTCAGCTTGATTTTACTTTAAATCCTCTTTTTGTTTAACAAATTCATGCACTTTCCTTTCCTAGATTTAATTGAAAATGTAAATAATTTCTTTGAACTTGTAGCTTACATTTTCTTAGTGCAGCAAGTCGCCAGTTACCGGCTCACTGCTCCCTGCTCCAGCCTCGCCTCCTTCATTTTCCTTTCACGGCTCGGTCTCGTTTCTTTTGCGAACACTTTTCCATTTTCCGTTTTCCCTGCCCCGTCGCCTCTGACATATTAACACACTTACGCTTGGGCACAATGTAGCCACGCCCAGGTCGTCCCTTGTTTGCACTTAACGATGCAGCAACGTAAACTGCATCCAGTTCTGGTCAGCACCCCCCTTCAGTGCCCTTCAGTGCCTCCTCCGATGCGGATAAAAGTGTTGCAAAGGTAAATCCCATCTCCTACCACCAAGCTTTGACAAAATGTTGTGGCACTCGTTGCCGCAACCAAGAAATATGCAAAGTGTGCACCAGCCTCACACTCCCACACTAAGCTACACCTGGTACAACATGTGGTATGAGCAACCCCCCTCTTGCATGGCACTCGCCTGAAATGAAATTAAAGCAAGTCAAATGCCAACTAATTAAGCGGCAACTGAGGTGGCCTTAAGGCCGCGAGCTACTGGCTGGAAGCTGCCAGCTCCTGGCAATATTGATTCGGCCGCCAGGTCCCCGAGAAATGCATTACGCAGATGCTGTCAAATGAGATTTACAAAGCAAAAGCCGCTTACCGGCAAGAAGTGGCATAAGAGACTCTGTCGCAGACTCAGTCGCAGTCGAAGTCTCAGCAGAAGTCTCAGTTTCTGAATCGGAATCAGCATCAGTCTCAGTCTCAGTGGGAGCAGGAGATCCTGGCAAGGACAGGGCGAAGACTACTTGTTAGTGGCAAACATGCCACGGCCAGACAAGGTGAACCACACTTACAAAATAAGGCAACTTAATAACTGAAAGAAATATAATTGAATATTGTAATTAATTTAAAGAAATATATAAGTTTTATAAGGTAAAGAGCACCTCAGCAGATTCCTATTCCAACTTCCAAGCCTTTGTACTTGCTGGTATAAAAGGTTGTCTTTACCTCGTGTCTGCGAAAAAAGGAGTAAAGGCTTAATATTCAGGGCTGATTTCACTGACTTCACTACGATTTTCTCTCAGTGCACTCCATTATAATCCCCCCTCCCAGCTAGCCCCAGCAGGTGGGCAAAGGTTAGGGCAATGGCAATGGCAAAGGTAAACAAAGTTACGGGGCAAACACGCTGAATGCCACTCACTCGCATTCAGGCTGATGGGGATGATGATGATGATGACGTGGTCGGACCCGGTCTCGGTCCCGGGAACGGAAGCGGGCGGCACTTTGGAATATATGTACAAGTGTGCGAGTATATATCTGACATATCTGAGGTGTAAGCCGGCAGAGAGCTCTTAGAGGTCACACGCAGCAGCTGGCCCGAGATGAATGGCTGAAGAAGGTGGAGGATTGTGTGGAAATGACACCAGGAGACCAGGTCTCAGGATGAAATGGAGATGCGGTTGCTAGTGGCAGGTGCCAGCTACCGACTGCCGTATGGCAAATCCAATTACCAGCAAAACCAAAGCAGGAACTGGTTAAAAAAATATATATTTCTATGGAAATTATGCTCATACTTATGGACCCACCACCCATCGCAATCAGAAATAATTACAATCCGCAAAAATAACATGCAAACTGCTGTTGACCTTGTTGAAAAACACAAGTTTTGGATTTGCCGCAACACTGGTGACCCTCACTAAATATATAAACCGTATTTAAAGGATTAAAAAATAATTCATACATCGGATTAAGCAATTAATTTCCTGGAATCAAATCATTTTATTGATATTTAAAACAAAAAAAAATAGAGTGCAGCTTATGTTGATTTAATTTAATAACTGGTAGCACATGAGGTTATAATTTATAGTTACAGCTGACATCGCTTGGCAAGCGATTGGCTTAATTGGACATTGGATAAATAAACATTGAATTAAATTCCCATTTATCTCACTCAAACGAAAAGCAAACTCGGCAGGGAGCAGCAGAAATAGAAATCAGATTTGGAATAACATGTTTAATGTGAAGAGCTTGTAGCTTAGAGTTTAGCGAAATAAAGTGATTTAAGGGGATAGAAAGGGTCTTAGTTATATTCTTAAAAATTTTATGATGCTTTGTTGATAGTGTAGTTATAATATTAAATTTATTTAAATGCTAATTAAAAGAAATCCTTCTCTCCATCTCTGGAACTTCTTAGGGGTTCGATGTGGGTTGCAGACAGTCTTTTAGTGTGCGGTGCAGCATTACGTGAGGTTTTTTTTATTTATTTTCTTTCACTTATTTTCTTCTATGTAATTTACATTAGCTCAAAAACTTCTCTATATTTAATCCCAATTAAAGTTTAAATAATTTTATTTAATAAGGTTTAAATATTAATTAAAATTCCAGGAAATCTTTCACGAGCACGCGACCCACCTGCGCATCCTGCGCGATCACACGGCCAGTGCGGCGTTGGTGGAGTCGCGGGTTCCCCAGCAGCTCCGGCAGAATCTGATGGCCAACTTCCGGAATGGCAGCCGGCATGCTCCGTACTTCATCTGCGGCGCTGATGGCAGCGGCAAGAGCGCCATCATCAGCCACCTGTACGGCCAGGTGAGCAGTTGGTTTGGCTCTACGCGGGTGCATCGGGTGATTCGCTTCGCCAAGGCCACGCCCCGCTCCGCGTATAATCTCGAACTCCTGAGAGTGGTGTGCCAGCAGATCTCGATCATATTCAACATCCCAGAGGGCTACCTGCCCAAGGACGCCTCCTTTGATCCGCTGTACATCAGCACCTGGTTCCAGAACCTGCTGCGACGCGTGGAGGACATGGGCAACGATGTGCTGTTTCTGTTCATCGATGATCTGCATCTGTTGAATCCGCTGGACTGCGACATTGTGACTGCGTTGTCCTGGCTGCCCACCTCGCTGCCGTGGAATGTGCAGATCATCTGCAGCTCGACGACGCCCGTGGAGCAGCTCAAGTTCACGCCCATGCAGCGGGATCGCTTCAAGTCCGCCGAATATCAGTTTGATTTGAATCTCGGGGACTTTGCCACCCGGCTCATGATCCCGCCGCAGTGTGTCCCGGGCGATGTGAGCTTCTCTCTGTACGTGGAGCAGCAGTTCGACCAGCTGGAGCGGTACTATGGCAAGCAGGCGATGGGCGGACTGGCGGCGTACATCACCTGCTCGGAGTACGGGCTGACCGAGACGGAGCTGCTGGAGCTGCTCATGCCCACCGACGATCCGGAGTCGCTGATCGAGACCAAGAACGGACACTTTAGCTTTGCCACCTTTAAGAAGATTCATAGGGAAATGGGTGAGTTAAAGGAGGGAATAGTTGTAAGAGGGATTTCCTTAAATTCTCTTTCCTTCAAGACACCCTCCTGCTGCTCCACGACAAGATCATGTCCGGCAAGGTGCTCATTCAATGGCGGCACAACTACTGCGCCGTGGTGGCCAAGCGTCGCTACATGGACGCCCAGCGGACACGGAGCCTGCACAGCGAGCTGGCCAACCTGTTTTTCCCCCAGGACGAGGACGAGAGCACGCTGGAGAACGAGTCGAATGCCAGCGAGGCCAGGTCAGTGATCAGCGCCAAGGACAAGGACAAGGAGAAGGACTCCCTGTCGGCGGTATCGGCCGTCTCTGCCGGTCGCAAGTCCTCCTCGACGCACCACAACGACGACACCTCCACCTTCTACAATCCCATTGCCGCGGATGTGAGCTACAGCATGCGGCACGTGGAGGAGAGCTGGCACCACCTGATGCGATCCGATGACACCACGCGCTTCAAGCAGATCGCCGTGTGCAACTTTGACTTCCTGCTGGCAGCGGTAAGCTTCCCATATCAACTATGAAGCCCCAACTGTAGCTCCTCTTAATTGCCCAACTAATTGGGCCTTCAAAGTGACTCGCAATCTTGTCAAAATTTAGCACCAACTAAATGGCACAAAGTTAATTTGCGCATTCAAAGGCCAGCCGGCGAAGTGAAGCGAAACTAAATTACGGAACAAAATGATTTATTTATTATTGATTGTGCTGCCTTTCGCTGGCCTTCACTATCGTGTCACTCTGGTCAAAATAAAATTGTCGAGTAGAACTGGAACTGATGGGTAGTCAGGAGCTGGTCAGCCATATCCTGGCACTGAATAAACGAGCATAGGATGTGACAGCTTACACTCAATATTTATGGTGCTGAAACGCTAGGACGAGCACTAAATACGTTATAAACTTTTATTGGCCAGTTAACACTTCTATTTATGGGTTTTGGCGGAAAAGGATTAATAAAAATGATTTAGAAAAATATAATTTATTTTTATAAACTCTCACGATACGATTTTCACAGAAAAAAATAAAATAATGAAATAAGAAATAAATGAATAGGTTTTGGTGGAAAAGTATTAATAAAATTGATTTAGGAAAGTAGAATATATTTCTATAAACTCTCACGATGAACAAATAATTTAATAAGAATTCTTCAGCTTAAGCCTCAAAAAATCGCTTAAAGTCAGTTTATAATATTAGAAAATACTTTAAAATACGAGTCCTGTTCATTAATTTGTTCTGAATTATTTATTTTCGTTAAGCCAAGTTAATAAATCTCCGCATATAATCCACTCACAGCCACCAAAAAAAGCTTGCTCAATAGTTTTATTATTTTAATTAAAACAGACAGAGCCCTTTTAAGCTCACAGAAAAAACTAAGTTAATGTGATAATCAAGTGAAGGATTATATAAATACTTTTTTTGGTGGATTCTCCTCTTAGTACTTTCCTGTTGAAATTGCAGAATTTAGGCAAATCTGGACAGCTGTCGGCGCTATTTTTAATTCGCTGCCTTAATTGTTTCGCTGCAGTTTGCCATCCGGCATTGTTCTCTGATCCCCGCGCCTTCCTCCTCGCCAGCCAGCTAATTTAATTTCACTTTATTTCATTCGGTTTTATTCTGTTTGAATTCGCCTTATTTGGCTCCGGAAAGTATGCAATTAAACTTTTGTGACTCGCTGCGCGAGCGTATGTGTGTCCTTCCAATCAAATTAACATTCTTTTTTCTGCTATTTTCCCCTCTCGAGTGAAATGAACGAAATGCAAATTTCATGATGCATTTTTTACTGCCAATATTTGTCCGCCCCGCCGGGCAGTTATGGCAACCGAAGCTGGTCAGGCGGCATAAATAAAATATGAGCCATTTTGCTTCTAATTAACGCCCACTTCAATCAAGCCCGAAATGTTATTTGAGACTTTACTTAATCGATTTTGGCCCAGACGCCTTGAAAGGCTTTAAAGCTCTGACTAAGGTCTGGCTCTTAAAATGGAATTAGCCAGGAAGGAGTTAATAATATCTTAATTCTTCTCAAGTTTTTGTAAATAAGAAGCCACATATTCGGACATCTAATTTAATTAACTCTATTTTGTTGACACTTAGATTCCAGCAGGATATATTGGTTTTTAATCATTTAGAAATGTATACAGAAGGCGGTACTTATTGCACTTCCATGGGGTTTCTTTGTTAAATGCCAATTAAGCTTTGGCTGACATATTATCGAAAATCAGTGAGGTGAGCCAATTATTGCTGAGTGACACTTGGCAGCTACACAAAAGGTAATTGAAAGCAGGAAATAATAGTGATTGAAAGCCAGGAGCCATAGGAGAGCCTTAAGGATAGTGGCAAAAAGGCCCTTGAAGGCAGTTTGTGTTACAAAACAGGGTAGCAATTACCCTTATAACACTATAATAACCACAAGTCAAGCATATACCTATTTTTCAACATTTTATTTTATACATTTTCCTATTAAAACAATTATAAATAATATTCAATTAATTAATTAATATAATTTCAGGTCCAAACCGTGTCGATTAGCTACCTGCGCTGCCTCATCGAGCACGTGCGCTGCTACATCCTGGACCGGGACATTGAGCTGATCTACTATACCATCCGCAAGTCCAGCGACGTCCTCACCCGCGATCCCATGCAGCTCGGCTCGCAGCTGATCTCCTGGCTGCGACCCATCGGGGAGCACGATGACGACGACAACTCCCTGCTGAGCATGACGGTCCGCTCGGCCACGGCCTGGTGCGATGGCTATGCAGTGCCGCTCCTGGTGCCGCTCACTGGCTGGCTCCCGGCACCGCTGCCCTCGCAGATCCGCACCATGACTGTGACTGGCACGGGCCTGATCCGTGCCGTGTGGCTGGCCCCGTCGAAGCAGCATCTCATCCTGGCCACCAGCTCCGGCGACGTGCAGCAGTGGCACATCATGAGCAACTCGCTGGAGCACATCTTCAAGGGTGAGTACCGCCATTAGACGAGCTAATCATGAACGTCTGACTCCTTCCCCTAACGCCTCTGTTTCCATTTGCGACAGGACACACTGCGGCAGTCACGTGCCTCCTGGTGGCCCCGCAATCGGAGCCGGAGCTGCTGCTGACCGGCTCCGAGGATGCCAGCGTGCTCGTCTGGCACGTCGCGCACCGCGAGCGTCGGGGGCACATTAAGTGAGTACACCCAGAGAAAAGAAATTATGTTTAAATAAGGAAAAAATAGAAAACAAAAATATATCATATACAAATTCTGAATTTTAAATTCAAGATTTTATTTAGAATTCCTTGGCATTTCTCTCTCTGCAGAGAACTTATACTCTACTTAATCATTCCCATTTCGCCACTCATCGCCTTGAGCGTAATTTGTAAATCTCTGCAGGCGCAATTTATCTAAACATTCCCGCTCCTCCTTCTCCTCCTCCTTTTTGACTTCATTGTCCATTGTATCCTTGCAGCGCCCACACGGCTCCCATTACGGGCGTGGCAGCCGGCGTCAATAACACGCTCATCATAAGCAGCAGCGAGGATGCAACCATCGCCATCACGGACCTGGCCAGCGGCAAACTGGTGAGCAAACACAAACAGAAACTCAGACCCAGACCCAACCCAATCCCCACTCTTGTAAGCGGATTCATTTAGGAGCTGGGGTGCTCGGGTGCCCGGCTGCGGGGCGTAGGGATAATGGTTGCTGTAATGGTTACTTTCAGCGCATTAAAAGTGGCACAATGGCGACTGGGCTACACTTTTGAGGGGACTTTTCGACATGAGCATAAACTAATTCGAAAGGAAGTAGCATACGGTTACCTAATAGTTGGGACAAAGTAAAAATCTCGAGGGGTTTTAATTAAGATATGTTAATAATAAGGGACCACCTGAGATATAATATAATTTGTCACACGTTAAAGGATAATTATAACTAACATTATTCTTACTTACATTTTCTTTAAAATGTCTGCTTCTTAAACTGCAAAGATAAATAGCTTTTTCCTGAGAAAATTTACTCCTGGCATCTGTTTTTAATCTTAAGAAAAACTAGACAGTTCCTTTGACAGGCACCATTTGAGTCTAGAACGAAAATAGCTGGCTGAAAATAAAAAATTTGAATTTTACATACAGAAATGCGAAGGTAGTTCCCTTAAAACGAACGAATAATCTATGCCGCAGCAAAAATAATTCTACAGTTTACTTGACAGCTCCTTTGCAACCATTTTAAATTAAATTTTCTTAAAGTAAATGTTAAATAAATGAAAAATTTAAGAGCTTGCTTAAATTAAAGGTAAAGTTTGTGCAAATAATCCTAAACTGAGCAGGATATAACAGGAAACATCTCTGCTATATATTTTACTAACCTATTTAGTAACAAAATATTCTAATTAAATTGCTTAAAAAGTAACTAAATATGGTAATAAAATGCCTGGATAAGTAACTAAATATAGTTATTAAATGCCTGGAAAAGAGCTCTCACAGCTGATTTAGTAACTAAATATCATAATTAAATACCTGCAAAAGAGCTCTCAAATATATAGCAACGAGGGTTACTAAACATATTAAATATAAGCGAAATCCTCTCAATTCCGTTCATCTACTTTAATTACGCGTAATACAAATCGATTAGGGGGCAAACAGCGCTCGTTTTATTAATTATTTTTGGCCCCCCGACTTTTAATTGGGGCAGTAATTGAAATGCAGCGAGCGCTCTCCCATTGGGGGAAATGAGAAATGCATTTGCCGAAGCTAATTGCGAGGCCTCACCGCAAAACCAGATCAAACAGACCGAATGCATTTGCATAATTTCGCCGGGCCCGCGAATAGCCCCCGAAATAAATTTCGAATAACTTTCAGCAAACAGCAGGCAAGGTCAGAATGACTTGGGGGTGGGCTCTCGAATGGGTTCGTTGCCATCAGGCTGATGACATGTGTGCGTTGCTTGTTGAACACGGGTTTAACAGCGGCAGCAGGAGGAGCAGAGCCCATTCGTTCACATTTCGCGGCCTGGCAAATGAAGCGTGGAAAGCGAGGGCGGCTTCCACGGGTCCCGTGTCCTACTTTTCCGCTTCCGCCGCTTCCACTTTCACTTCCACAGCCGCCATAAGTCATGCCAAGTTGATATTTCAGAGACGCACACATTAAACTGTGATTACCCACAATGCGCCATGTTTGCATATTTAGCGGGTGTGTCCTTGTTCTCGTCCTCGTCCTAGTCCTGTTGACACACATATAGAAATTAAATTTATTGCCACTTGGTTGGCCCCGGGCATATTTTAAAGTCAATTTCGCGGCTGCTGCACAGCCCTCTCCTCCTCGCGGGATTCCATCCCCAGCAGGATTCTACAATCTAGACGAGGGTGCAACACTCGCTTTTTATGGCCGGAAGTGCCGCCCCACACACCTTCGTACACCTGCAATAACGAGCTCTTATTGAATTAATTACGATATTACGTATACGCCGCGTCATGCTGGCATTTCCTTTCATGTCTCTGTTCTTTTTTAAAGTCCGTGTAATTTATCAAACTTTTGGCGTTTCCCCGGCAAAGGGGAAGGAACTTCGCATGCTAGGTGGTAATTAACTTAATGCATACCAAATGTGACAAACAAAGGGGAAGGCATAAGGGATCGGAACCGAAAACAAAGGCGACGGCGGCGGCACATGTGTCACGCGAGGAAAAGGAGGCCAGGAGTCAGGAGTTCCCCCTGCTTCCAAGCCCAGTGATTAATATTTAAAATACCTTCGCTTAGCTGGCATTAAAACCAAATGGCATTCGATGAGCTCAGATGATACAATAGCTGGTCGCTTTCCTAATCAAATTTGTTTTACAGGGAGAACAATTAAAGGGAACTTTTACAAAGGATATTTTCTTGTATAATATTATTTATTTTCTTTTCTAACTCGAGTAAACCTCCTTAAATCCTTTCAGAAACACCGCATCACCCATCACCGCGGCCCCGTGACCGGCATCGTGGTGGCCGGGGCCTGCGATGTCCTGATCTCGGGCAGCCAGGACCGTAACATTTGCGTGTGGGACCTGGAGAACTTCAGCCTGCTGAACACCATGCAGATGACGAGCCCCGTGCTCCGCATAGACATCTCCTGGAACTCGGTGAGTTGGCCGCCAAGAATTAATTGCCAGGGAAGGATTAATTTAAGCTTAAATTTTGGCTGGGAAGCTTCCCAGCTCGGAGTGCATCCTTGGTGGATTCACACACAGACACACAGACACTTATGCTCTGTGTGGCTTTCTCTCAAATTTAACGAACAAACTTCGGGCCAAAGACAAAAGTTGAGTCCTTAAGGGGATTTCCCTGCTCATCATGCTCAGCAGAAAAGCTTTAAAAAGAAATTCTTGTGCACGACGACACACAAAAAACGAAAGAAATAAAGAAAAGAGAAATAATCATAAAAAAGAGAGCGAAGGAACAGACCGACGGGAATGCGAAGCTTTAAGCCATATTCCACTTGAGTGGAGCAGCCCAAGTAACCCAATAACGAAAAGCGCAAACGGCCAGCGAGGAATTCGAAGTGGAAATGGAAATGAATGCGAAGGAAGCCAAGTCTGAAATCCCCGAAAGTCGAACTCAGTTTAAAGCTAAACACAATAGATGGACGGGCGAATAGATTCGCTTAGAGATATGACAGATAAAGCGGGCTGACATGACAACTAGCGAGGGGGAGATGGCGAAATTCTAATAAGTGATTCCGGCTTGGGGACGCATTACGCGCCAAATCCTTTGTTGTCAATCAGCTTGACAAAAAACCCCAGACAAACGTGTGTGTGTGTGGGAGATATACTATGGGTGTTTGTGTTCGTGCCTGCCTCTATCAATAAGTATTGCATACTTAGCAGCAATTTGGCACGCAAAATAATATCAAGATAGCGACGGGGAGCTCTCTGCTCCCAGCTTCAAGCTTCAAGCTCACAGCTCCCCAAGCACTGTGTTGTCGTCGTCCTTTGTCAATG
The DNA here is from genome assembly GCA_008042535.1 of Drosophila tani. NCBI lineage: Eukaryota > Metazoa > Arthropoda > Insecta > Diptera > Drosophilidae > Drosophila > Drosophila tani. The sequence continues at coordinate 6,613 of VNJO01010119.1, read as the reverse complement.
GCAACTGGCTGTCCCCATTCCATTGTGTCCCCCAGCTCATGCCATCCACAACACCCGGCAATTGATGCGTGCTTCCACTTGGGTCTCGCTCGGTCCCTCCTCATCCATCTGGCCTGCTCCAGCAAATCCACAATAGACAGACATCAGGAAAAAGCAACTGTAATTCAAGGTGTGCCAGGTCTGCAGCTCTAGAAGCTGACGGCCATAGCTCCAGGCTCAAGTGATTCTCCTCGGATGACACATACCAGTCACAAGGATGCACTAGAAAAAAAGAGGGAAGAGTTTTAAACTTTAAAAACATAGAAAGCAGCCCAGTCGGACTTTGATTCATGCGGTGATGCGAATCATTCTCAATTCAGCATGTGGTAAGAAAGAGATTCAGGTATTCCTGAATTGTACGCTGCTCCGTTCCGTGTATAATTCACGAGGAAATTCATGATAACATGCATGAGGAGCTGAGCAATGAGAGATTCAGTACATGAATTACAGAAAGACTTTTCCGTAGGAGTAAGCACATACCGGGTTCCAATTCCACATGAAAGTTGTATATATTTCAGGATATAAGTCCCACTGGAAGAGTCATAAAGACTTTGTATACTTCCCAGTCTAAAAGAAAGGAAGAAGAGTTTATAAACTAACTAAAATATAATAATAATCTGGATCAGAGTTCTAAGACAACAATTGAAATATCTAAGATATATTTTGAAATTTATAAATATAAATTTTAAAAATTCCAAAAACTCTGGAGTAGGTTTTTCCAAGTGAGCTAGCGTCGTGCTCCCCTTTCAAACAACAGAGAACCAAAACTAAAAAAGCCAGAGACAGAGCGAAAAGATAGACCTGGAGAGCGATTCAATTACCATCGGTCTGGGAGACGGTCGGGCCCGGGCTCCTTCAGATCCGCAACACGGAGGACATCATCTCCTCTCTGCCGCAAACCGAAAATACAATTTCACACATTAAACAAAAGTGCTGGCGAAAATTGAGGGTAAATTGCCTATAAGCAGGCGGAAAAATTGTTTCGCGATAACAAGGACATCCGCGAACGAAAAATTTCCCATTCCCCCGGTCCTGAGCCCCGAAATTGAAATGTAATTTCAACCAGCTGAGGATACATCCATACAGATTCTGTGTGCAGTATGTATATATATATTCAGTATATATACTCGTGGCAAGGAGCTGGCCCCTTGGGCAGGATTCTTAGCCTCGGCCAAATGGCAAAAGGAAATCAACTTTCTTACACTTTGGCCTGCATCCTGATGGCGTTCGTGGCACTTGTGGTCTCGGAACGAGCTTCCTGGGAGATGTCCTCAAATTGGAATTGGTTGCAGCAACCGCCTGCGTGGCGCAAATGCAATTTATTTATTTTCGATTCATTTTGCCCGCAAGGATCCCTTAATGGCCAAGAATTTAATTAATTATTTTAGAGGAAGTTGGCGCTTAATTACTGGGGAGTTACTTTTACCAGAGGGATTGGTGTTTATGTAATTAAAGCAGCTTAATATTAGTATTTTCTTATTAAAAGATAAATAGTTAAATGGTATAATAAAGTGTTTAATTAATGTTTGCCATAATTAGTGTTTAAAATCCACTTAAATACCAAGTTAACTTAGGAACTCCTGCTCATCAATTACCTTTATTTCCCTTCTAGGTCTTTCTGCTAGCCTTGTGCGAGGACAATGCTCTCTATGTCCGCACCCTGGCCACCGGCAAGGAGCTGCACACTCTCAAGGGACACAAGTCTAAGGTGGGTGCGGCGCTTAACCCCTTTACTCCTTCAGGTACTCACCCTAAATCCCCTCTAGATCCGCACAATTTCGATCGGCAAGGATAGCCAGCGCTGCGTGGTGGGCTGCGATGACACACGGGCTTTGATCTACGACATGCACGCCGGGAAGCTGGTGCGATCCATGCCCCCGAATCCGGGGCCAGTGACCGCCGTCCATGCCATGGACAACGACGACTTCCTGGTCACTGTGGGCGGCAACAAGATCACCTTCTACTCGTTCCGGAACGAGGAGCTCTACATAAATCCGTACTCGCGGCATCCGCGTCGAAAGCGGAGCCTGAAGCGTCATGCGCAGGCCCAGCGATCTCCCTCGACCACCTTGCCGCCGATCACCTGCTTCGATCTGTCGCGGGACTCGCAGCAGATGGCCATCGCCTCCGGGCGCAGTGTCCACCTCATGCGGATCAATACGCCGGAGTATCAGTGCAGCCTGGAGGGCCATGCGGCGGGCGTGTCCTGCCTGAAGTTTGCGCCCAACGGCGAGTTCCTGGCCACCGGCTCCGAGGATCGATTGGTGCTCATTTGGAATTTGTCCCTGGGCGAGATTAGCAATACCTTCAAGGCCCATTCTGCTCCTGTGGTGAAGGTAGTGGTGCTGATGGATTCCCTGCGGGTCATCTCCACGGATCGTGACTCCTTGCTTCTTGTCTGGATGGCCGACTCCGGCAATCTGCTGCAGACCATCCAGGGTCCCTACAAGAGCCTCCTCGTGACCAACAACATGCGCTTCGCCGCCTCCACGAACGGGGACAATACCCTCAAGATCTGGTCCCTCACGCAGGAGGACGAGAAGTACTCGGTGTCGCACTCCGACGAGATCACCTGCTTCGAGATCAGCGCGGACAGTGCCCACATCATCAGCGGATCGCGGGATATGTCCCTGAAGGTGTGGCAGGCCACGGGCGGCAAGCTCAGTCAGGTGCTGGTGGGGCACAGCGATGCCGTGACCTGCGTGGCCGTCTCCGTGAGCAACAAGACGCAGGTTCTATCCGGCTCGAAGGACACGAATCTCATTATCTGGGACATACTTACCGGCGAGGAGGTGCACACTTTGGCAGGACATCTGGGTCCTGTGATTGGGGTTAAGGTCTCCGCAGATGGTGAGTGGGAATACTCTAGAAGTTTACCTACTTACCAACCTGAAATTCCCTTTATTTTATATTTATCCTTCAGGCTCTACGGCGGTGTCTGGCAGCGATGACAAGACCCTGATTGTTTGGGAAACCAAGCGCGGTTTGGCTTTGACCTCGCTCCAAATGCATGTGCCCTTCACCCACTTTGACATTAGCTTGGAGGTGTCCCGAGTCCTTGTCCAGCTGGTGGACAGCTACAATCTTCCTGTGATCTGTTTGCACAACACCCCGGCGCAGTATGTGAAGTTGCCTACGTATTCTGGTCCCAGCAAGGATGTGGAGGGTAAGTAATAATTTTTAAATATTTTAAAAAGCAGATAAACCCTTCAGAGATAGTTTGAAATATAATTATTTATACATCATTGTTTTTTCCCAGATCTTCGACCCCAGGGCCCCAAGCGCCAGATGAAGCGTCTGCTGAAGAAGGAGGTCTCCCTGGACACGTACACCTGGCAGAAGAAGTACGGCCACCTGACCTCGTCCGTGATGATGGCCCAGGTGGATGAGCGGCTGAAGCGACGCTTCAGCGTGTCCGCCAGCATGGAGGAGATCTCGAAGATAGCCGAGACCAAGACGGGCGCATCGCAGGCGAACCTGGGGCCGGAGCAGGCGGCTCTGGCCCAGTCCCAGCACTTTGACCAGCTGGAGGCGTTGTGGAACAAGCGTTCGCCTCCTCGAAGGCGTCACAATGCGGTAAGTCAGGGGGTTTCTCCACTATCCTTTGTGCCTCCTCGCTCTCTCTCTCTCTCTGTGGCGCGGAAGGAGGAAATGGATATTGTTGGCGAAAGGACCTTAGCTGCAGTTCGCTTTAGTGGTTGTAATCCTTTCGGTATAAACGTAGTAGATGCGCTCACCATTTCCGTTTTTGTTTCGTCTCCTTTCTTTTCGTTTCATTTCGCTTCGTCTCTCTGTTTGCTTACACACCAATGTGCCACCTGCAACATGCAATGTGCAACGTGCAACGTGCAACTTGCAACATGTGCCTTGTAATTTGAGTCCCTGAAACAGGGCCTGTCGAGGCAAACCTCGCTGGTGGAGGACCGCCTGGAGTCCTCGGACGACGACGAGTACCAGGACGAGCGCGCAGGTATGTTGTCCGCCTCCTACGACCACATCCACCTCCTTGCACGTTTGCCCGGCCTCCGATCCCTGCACGATGCATGGAAGACGAACAGCCTGCGGGTGAAGCGGCCGCACTCGCGGTCCGCCCGCACCAAGTTCTATGTGAGCACACCACCACCACAGAACTCCCAGGACGGCAGCAGCCAGCAGCTGGACACGAATGACCCAACAACAACAAGAACACCTGCACCCCACGGACAGAGTACGGCCCCCGATCTGGTCAGGGATCTGCTCCTGGTCTCCGGATCAGCATTGCCCGACGCCGCCGCTGCCGGTGCGCCCGAGTCACCGCAGAGGATCTCGCTGAGGCAGCTGCTCCACTGGCCCAGCCTCAAGTCCCATTTGGGTTGGCGTCGCCAGCGAAACTGCCAGTCCCTGCAGCCGCACATCCGTCTAAATCCGCCAGACCGGATCCGGATGCGGCCTACGCCCATCATTGTGGTGGAGAACTATGACGTTCGGAATGTGCGGCAACTGCGCACGGATCTGATCCTGCATCCGCAGTCCAGTCGCGCCTCCATAGGCCACATCGAGCTGGACGGCAGAGGCAGTGGCAATGGGCAGTCCGAGCAGCTCATGACCAAGAAGGCTTCCTCGGGCGGCTACTGGCAGCGCCGCTGGCACCTCCTGCGCTCCAAGTCCGCCCGGTCCGAGTCCCGTCATCCTGCGCCCATCCGGGAGGCGGGCGCCACCTCTCACTCGAATAGCAGCACACCCGATCCCACGGCCAACTGCAATGACTGCGTGGCCCAATGACCACCGCCGACTCCACGAACCCCGACAGCCACACACTACATCCACTTCCACTTCCACCTCCACTTCCACTTCCGTTCTCCAGCACCTTTTTTGCAACTCTCTGTCCGTAGTTTTGGCCATGCGTAGTTGTTTGCCATTTAAAGTATTTTTTTAATAAATTTCCACAAAACTTGATTTCGTTTTATTTTACTTGCTCGCTCAATTATAAGCAATTTTACGTTATTTTTATTGTTCGCCACAAGCCGAAACCAGGTAAGTACACTCGGAGAAACCAAGACTTTATTTTGATAAACAAGAAAAGAGAAAATAGAAATTACAGAAAAAAGCAGGTAACGTTGGGTTTCGATAAATAAAACAAGGGAATGGAACACTTTAAAGAAGATATAAAAGCCAAAGAAATACAATAAGATATGGTCTTCACAAATTAAAAACTCTATTAATAAATTTTATAATAGAAATATTACCTACAATAATAGGAATAATACCCTAGAGGTTCTTACACTCATTAAGGAATTATTCTATGTGTTATAGGCACTGTAAAATATTAAAATTAATATGATCCTCCTTTTCCGCACAATATTAAAAAGTCGAGGTCGCTTTCGCAAAGTAGAGATCGCAGATCCTCGATTATTTTCATATCGATAGACAATCGCACAGTACAGTTACATTTAGGAGGAATTTGTTTATCTAGTGTTAGGTTATATTCGATGTTCCTACAGTACATTGTCTTTAACTTTCTTTAAGGGACATACTTCCAAAAATACTCCCAAAAGGGTATACTTTAAGGTAAAAAAAATGCGTTGTAATGCGAATGCGAATGCCCGTTTTTTTTTACTGTTAATTATAATTAGTTTTTGCCTTGGGTAACTGCCAGGTAATGACACAACAACTCCATGTTATTTTTGACTGTAATGGCTTTCTAGCCAAATGGCAGCGTCATGAATATTAAGTGCTTATCCCGTCCGATCCGACCGCTCGCCTCGCAATTGGCAATGCATAAAATTGCAATCAATAAATTCGCAACGCGATTAACTCGATAAGCAAACAGAAAGACCGCCGGATGGCTGCATCGCTGGCTGGGTAATGAATTGAGCGAATTAAAAGCAATCAATTCGAGGGGAATGGCCAAGGGATGAGAGGGTTCCACCTCCATCCTGGCCAGTGAGGTAAGCAGTTCTCGTTCTCTAAGTTCATCTCTCCATCCTCGCCAGGCATGTTTTTCTACTCGCTGATGGGGAACGGAAACGGAAACCAATACGAATCCGTATATTGTACCATAACGTGTTACCTGCTTTCGTTCTCTAAGTATATATATATATATATGTTTTCCAATCCTTTCGATTCCTTCTTTCGATTTTACGCTCTCTCGATGTGTATATATTGCTTCCTCTTGCCTTTTGAAATAAATACTCGTTCTGTTCGTTGGCCAGACACTCTGCTGCTCTTAACCACAAAAAATCGAAATCAAAATCAAAACAATGAACAATGAAGTTGCCATTTTCCATTCCAATTATCCGAACTCCGAATGACCACCAACCACCACGTAACCACGTAACCACCACAACCAACAGCCACCGCCCACAGTTCGAAAACCAGTTCCCGCAGCTCACTGCTCCCATAAACCAACTGCAACTGCAAGGCAGCAACAGTAGCAACCGTAGCAACAGTAGCACCAGCAGCATCCTGAATAAATAATTAATTAATAAACCGAAACCGAAATGAGAATGTTTGCAACTACAAAACTAGCTAAACTTATTCCCCACTCGATTGGCATGATAACTTCCAGCATTCCAGTATTTTTCTCCATAAATTA
>VNJO01010117.1:0-16601 GCA_008042535.1 Drosophila tani | reverse complement strand
TTTTTTTTATATTTTGAACACTGTAACTTTGTTAAATGAAGACCGAATCGTTTGAAACACAAACTAGATGTGATCCTTAAGGCTCCACAAGACTAGCCTTTGACACAAAATATAAGAACAAATACATACAAATTATACAAATTTGAGACTCGATTTTTCCGTTAGACTTTAAGTGGACAGACTGAGGGTAGTGTATAGTGTTTAATTTTTACACTTGAGGGAGTGTGAGAGTCCTTTTGACCCCCGATCGCTCAAATTCCACCCACAATCGTTTGTAACCAAACGAATGTGAGTGGAATTTGAGCGAGACCCCCGTCCCATTTCCTTCCCTTTCGCCTTCCTAGTTTCTTCTCTCAGGATCAGATTTTTTAACGTACTTTTTGATCTGGACGGAGACTTCTTTGAGATCACCTCGTAACGGTCGGATGGGACGGGTGGCGTGCGTGTGTGGGAGAGCGTTTACGTTGACACTTGTTCGTTTTTTCCCACAGCACTCATCCCACCAATTATCTGGTGGGTCAGTGAGGGATCGCTTGTGCGCGGCCTTTTCAAGTGGGGACGGGTGAGTCTGGGATTGCTTGTGCGCGGCCTTTTCAAGTGGGGGACGGGTGAGTGTGGGATCGCTTGTGCGCGACCTTTTCAAGTGGGGGACGGCTGAGTGTGGGATTGCTTGTGCGCTCCGTTGGAACATGATCGTGCTGGATTGATCCCTCGCACGCGCACCCTTTCATGTGGCGGTGTAAACTATTAAATTGGGGGAGGTTGAGTATCCTTCGACGGGACAAGATCGTACAGGATCAATTTGCATGCACCCTTCTCAAGTGGCTGCTCGATCCCTTCACTTATCCTTTCAGAGCTAACCCTAATAAATTGCAGTTATATTACTAAAATCCTGGAAAATTGACAGCTGACCCTAATTAATTGCATTTTTATTACTAAAGGCCTTTTAAAATTGACAGTTGACCCTAATTAATTGCATTTTTATTACTAAAATCCTTTTAAAATTTGGCAGGTGACCCTAATTAATCTAATTTATGACCCCACTTAGCGACATCAAAGGTCCCGAAAACCCGGTTTATATACTACTAAACAGTTTTACAAGTTAATTTTCCGGTAGTTTTGCAGGAGGACAGGTTTAAAATCTAATTTCCCGGTAGTTTTGTAGGAAAACAGCGTTAAATCTAAAATGAGCTTAACAACTTTTGTTCTGGCACGTTTTGGTTTACCTGCTAGTTCAGCAGGAAACAGCTTTAAAATCAAATCTGCCGCTAGTTGTGCAGGATAAAAACTACAGAGTTTTGCAGGAAAACAGCTATAAAATCTAATTTTCCGGTTGTTTTGCAGGAAAACATTGTAAACTCTAACTTAGGTAAAGAACTTTTGTTCTGGCACGTTTGGTTTACCTGCTAGTTCAGCAGGAAACAGCTTTAAAATCTAGTTTTGCTGGATAACAGCTATAAAATCTAATATTCCGGTAGTTTTGCAGGAAAACAGCTATACAATGTAATCTCCTGCTTGTGTTTGCAGGATAACAGCTTTAAACTCCAATTTCCCGGTAGTTTTGAAGGGAAACAGCTATAAAATATAATATCCCGCTAGTTTTGCAGGCAAACAGTTTTACAAGTTAATTTCCAGGTAGTTTTGAAGGAAAACAGCTATAAATTCTAATATCCCGCTAGTTTTGCAGGCAAACAGTTTTACTAGTTAATTTCCAGGTAGTTTTGCAGGAAACAGCTATACCATAAAATGTAATCTCCCGCTAGTTTGGCAGGATAACAGCTTTAAAATCTAATTTCATGGTAGTTTTGAAGGAAAACAGCTAAAAAATCTATAAAATCTATAAAATCTAAATCTATAAATCTAATTTTCCGGTAGTTTTGTAGGAAAACAGCGTAAAATCTAAAATGAGCTTAACAACTTTTGTATTGGCACGTTTTGGTTTACCTGCTAGTTCAGCAGGAAACAGCTTTAAAATCTAATCTGCCGCTAGTTGTGCAGGATAAAAACTACCGAGTTTTGCAGGAAAACAGCTATAAAATCTAATTTCCCGGTAGTTTTGCAGGAAAACAGCTATACAATGTAATCTCCTGCTAGTTTTTGCAGGATAACAGCTTTAAACTCCAATTTACCGGTAGTTTTGAAGGGAAACAGCTATAAAATATAATATCACGCTAGTTTTGCAGGCAAACAGTTTTACAAGTTAATTTCCAGGTAGTTTTGCAGGAAAACAGCTATAAAATGTAATATCCCGCTAGTTTTGCAGGATAACAGCTTTAAAATCTAATTTCATGGTAGTTTTGAAGCAAAACAGCTATAAAATCTAATACCCGCAAGTTTTGCAGACAAACAGTTCTGCAAGTTAATTTCCCGGCAGTTTTGTAGGAGAACAGCTTTTAAAGGTTATTTCCCGGAATATCTGCAAGAAAACGGATTTAAAATGTAATTTCCCGTTAGTTTTTCAAGAAAACAGCTATAAAATCTATTTCCCTGTAGTTTTGCAGGAAAACAGCTTAAAATTTAAAATGAGCTAGTTTGCAGGATAACAGCAGAGTGCAGAAGTGTGTTTCGCTGACCAACATAATGTCAATGTATTGGCCAGCCCGTCGGCGTTCCACACAACAATTTTGTGTCCAATTTAACTCATGGTTGGGTTGGATGAACTGGGAGAAGTTTATTTTACGTTAGTCAACCAATTTAATGGTTATAAAACTTAGAGACTGGCATGAGGAACAAACATAGCATGGAAACATAACAGCAACGATAAGTAACTATTCTTGATTAAAAATTGAAGAATTTGTATATGTCGCTTCTTTTAGATTATTAGTAACGGACTCGCGTTCTTTCCCTCCTTCTTGTCCATAGGTCTCCTGGATGCCTTCTCTTCAGCCTTCGCCTAGTCATCGGGTTAGCCAATGAAGCCCCTAGATGGTTGATGTGGGCCTGAAGCCGTTCGTTATAACGACTTGAATGATGATTTATCTGCTCCCTCACTGTGGGAATGTGGAGGTCGTTTGCGATGTCAACATTCAGCAGTGGGTCATTGAGGGGATTACTATTGCTCTGTAAAGCAACACTTTGTTATAGAGGCTCAGCTTGCTGGTTGACTTCAGCATCTAATTTAGCTTCCTAAGCTTTCCACGGCATGTTGCTGCTATTTTGTTGGTATGCTACCTCCAAGTGAGCCGCTTGTCGGGATCAATGGATCAATCCCAGGTGAGATTGGGGGATGAGCGTGTCCTGCAATTTAACTCTTGGAAAAATTTGGTGTAAATTGAAAAATTGCAGTGTTGGGAGTTTTTTCCATTTATGGATATGTTCCACCTATTCGTCCACTTGATATATAGGTCCAAAAAATATTGTGTTTTTCTGGACGCTTCGATTCGACACGGCGAGTTTGCGTTAAAGGCTGTATCACCAGCATACGTTGCCAGGAGGGTAACCGGTTCTTTGGGATTTGGCAGACAAAGGTGTAAAGGGTGTATTCCACGGGACACAAAACACTACCATGTGGCACTCCACCTCGACTGCGTCTGATAGTTGACCGTTCTCTTCTCACTTCGACCATGAATTTTCGATCTAGCAGAAAAGACTTTAGAAGGAGATATTGCGCAGTTCGCAAGAGGGTATTTAGCTTAAAAAGCAAACCATCATGCCACACTCGATCGAAAGCTTCTATCACATCTAGGAAAATAGCAGAGCTGTTCTGTCCCTTCTCAAAGGTATCCAGAATATGCTGCGTTACTCGATGAGCTTGTTCTGGTGTTCCATGGTGGTTTCGAAAGCCGAACTGGTGATCAGGAATAGCATCCTGAACGCCATCGTTCTACTAAGAAATATTCTCTCGAATATTTTAGAGAATGTGGGCAGCAAGCTTATTGGTCTGTAAGACGCAACAAGGTTTTCCGGTCTACCTGGCTTCGGAATCATCGATATCACAGCGCACTTTTATTGTGTGGGGAAGTGGTGGAGACATAACATGGAGTTGGACAAGAGCACAAGAAATAGTTTGCCCTTTTTTGGCAGTGCCTTGGCAACTCTGCTAACTATACTGTCGAATCCTGGAGCTGCAGCATATGAATTTGAAGACAAACTTCTTTCGGACTTACATGGCGAATAGGCTTAATATCTGGGCAGGCAGTATTAAGGAATGCCAGTGTTTCTTCCAAATCCTCGCGGTTTGCAAGGTCGAATGGCTGAAATCGGCCTTCCAGTTCGTCAGCGAAAGCCAAGGAAATTTCTGAGTCCGACATGCACCAAGTATAGTCAGCAAGCTTTATATGAATTCTGCGAGGCGGCTGACGTTTTAATGACCTTGTTGCTTTCCAGACGTTGAACCCTCACGGTTTTGTGGGATCTGCATTGGGTAACAGATCAGCGAAATACTCGTTTTTCGTTTTGTGCAACAACTTCTTGAGATCGTCCTCAGCACGCCGATATGCTCATTTGTCGGCTGGGTCTCTCGACCGCATGAATCTACGACGGAGGGCCTTTTTGGTCCAGACCCAGGACCTCAGGTTTCAAAAGTGCATGAGGTGGATAAGATGGGTTTATAGAACCTGACCCACAGGTTGAGGTTTCGGCAGCGATGTGGATATTTCGTATAAAGAGCTCGGTGACTTCGTCTATATCTTCAGGGGAGCTTAGTACAATGTTGAGGTTAACAAGCTGGTTAACTGCTGCCTGAAACCGTGAAATGCTTGCGATTTGAGGAAGGATATGCATCCTCCGGGAGAGTTTGTGACCAGCAGTTCCTAGTTCGATTAATAAAGGGATATGATCCGAACTTAGTTCCAAACTTTCTGAGATGAAGATAAGCTCAGAGCGAATCCCTCCATATATGACAAAGTCGATTGCTGATGGTGTGCGTTGGCTGTACAGGTAATGCGTGGGCCCCCCGGTTGCAAGGACTTGGATATTAGTGCTAAGAATACAGTCTGCCCATACTCTTCCTCTGGTTGTGGAATTTCGAGAGCCCCGAAGTCGATGGTGTGCATTCCAGTCTCCGGCAATTATAAATTTGGGCCCTAGTTCCTCAAATAGTACGCTGAAGTTGTCGCTGGTGCGCTGGAAGTTTGGTTGACAATAAGTAGACGCAATGGTAATTTTGCCATGGTCCGTTTTAACTTTGAAAGCGACACATTGAGCACTTTGGTGTTCCATTGTTAAAAATTGGTAGTACTTGCGACAGGACTTTATGTGGACTGCAGCGCCCCAACAGTGGCGATCAGCCGGATGGTTAGATTGGTGAATGTCATACCCATGGAGCTTGTAGTATGACCGAGTGCAGAAGTGTGTTTCGCTGACCAACATAATGTCAATGTGTTGGCCAGCCCGTCGGCGTTCCACACACCAATTTTGAGTCCAATTTAACTCATGGTCAACAGGCCATAATGAGAGCGTCGGGCCCAGAACAACAACAAGCTGGTCAACATCACCGGCGGCTGATCCCCGAGCAGTACCAGCAGGATCTGCAAGAGCAGCACTACCAGCCAGTGAACCCTTACCAAGGAGATCAGGAACAGATCTTCGAGCAGTACCAGGATTTCCAGAGACAGGTGCTGTACCACTGTTGACCAATGAGAAACTCGCTTGCTGCTCTATGGACCCTTCACGCCTGTTATGCCTGATTTACATTCATAAAAAAAAAAAAAAAAAGTAAATAAGAAAGTTATGTTGCGCGTCTCAGTTAATTTTTCCGCAATTCTCGGAAGCTGCCAGATTTTATATCATGGCGGAGGATTTATCGATAGGGCGTGTGAGGCGTTCCTATCGATAGAACCCAGTGAGATATAACTTGTTCGGATTTGAGAAATAGTTGAATTTTTAAAAAACTGACGGAATGAGCTCATTAAGCTTAAATCCGAAATTCATAAACAATTTTCCCTATCGTTTGAGATACCGTGCATGTTGGTACAACCTCTGTGAGACTTGCAAGAATTTTTTAAAAGTTAGCGTCGAATTCTTATCAAAGGCAGCCACCACATGGCTAGTACCAATAAGGAACCAGTGAGGGATAACTTGTTCGGATTTGAGAATGACTTGAATTTCTTAAAAACTGACGGAATGAGCTCATTAAGCTTAAATCCGAAATTCATAACCAATTTTCCCTATCGTTGGGCGTACCGTGCATGTTGGTACAACCTCTGTGGGAGTTGCAAGAATTTATTTTAAGTTGTCGAATCGGCAATGAAAAATAATGATAATTTCTAATTGTAATCGGTTCCCCAACTTAGTAGTATTTTCTCTGCGTTTCCCTATAAGACCATTGTCTTATTATATGTCTTATTATAGCTAAAATTTATTTAATTTAAGTGCCTTAATATGGCGAGTTCCCGCCAATGTTTTAAATGCTGTACCAATTAAAATGGTTCCGATTTGGAGCTGCTGGTTCACGACCGGTTCCAGCTCCGCTGTTCGCGCCTTCCTTAACAGCAGTTTTCCAACCCCCACTGTAATGCAATTTTCTCAAAAACTGACGGAGCGTTGCTGATGAAATTTTCACCAAATATTCTTTATTCGATCCCGCCAGTATACCGTGCATATTGGTACAACCTCTAAGAGTTGATATATTTGACTTTGTATTTTTGCTGCCTGTTTTTGTATGGGGGATTCCTATAGGACTTCCATAGGGGGGATTCCAACTGACGAAAGGAGGTCAATGAAATTTTGTGAGTTAATACTTGAACAAAATCCCCAAAATCTGGTATACCGTGCATATCGGTACAACCTCTGTCCCTCACAGAGCAATTTAAAAAAGGTGGGGACTCGATTTTCCAATGGATATTTAAGGTGCCTGCTGTTGCCAAATGTGCCCAAACCCAAAATCAAACAATAGTAAATTAAATTCTTAACAAGTAGGAACTTTAGTTTGTTCGATTAAGTGATTTATTTACGAAATAATTCAAAAATAAAAACTCCCTCCGTATTCCATTTCCCACCGTTCCATTTCGGCGCTAACTCACCGACGCTAATTTGACGGAGGTCTGTCTCGGAAAAGGTAAACAATGTTGGTTACCTAGCGTTCAACTGGTTCCAAAGGGAACAGATCAAGATCGCCCGGTTCACGAATGAACCTGTTCACTTCACGGCGGGAACGGACGAACATTTGAATGAGGGACGGCAGAAGAAGAATAAAAGGGTTTCGGAGTTTTTTTTTTGTTTTTTTTGCCGTTAAGATCCTTTACAGAAGCGCTAAGAGTTCGCAGGATCGACAGAAGAGAAACCACCATAAGCGATTGAGTGGAGGCGGAGAAATTGAGAGAAAGCTTTCGGCAGAACGGGTAGTCAGCGCATAGCGGGACACGGATGCGCTGAGCAAGGAGTTTTGGTGGAGTACCGGAGTATCTGGCGGAGCGTAAGCGCGGCGAGAACCCAGACGGCGTTGGCCGGCGAGTCGGGCGTGCACTAATTGTTAGTAATAGGGCGTCTTGTGCCCCGGTTAAGTCAGGTGTGGTAGAAAAGAGGTAAAAGTCCCATTTAAAATATGTATTTATACTACTTAAGTCTAAACCCCGGTGTTCTTATTTTGGCACAGCGCCAACAAATATAATTTGTTGCAGCGAATCCTGAACGAGGCTGAGCTGTCCCGCCCCCGATCGTTACATTACTCTAAGCCGGAAATCACGACTATAGCTTATATAACAAACTTTATCTGCGTGCAACGGATTAAAATGCTGTCACCAAATTTAGTGGCTCTAGCTCTTATAGTCTCTGAGATCTGTTTATCAACTAGGATAAATCGACTCGGATGATCGAGTATATATGTATATACTTTATGGGGTCGGTGATGCCTCCTTTTGCTTTTTACATACATTCTCGGTTGACACTAACTTATAATACCCTTGTACACTAGGTACCAGGTATAGAAACATAAATTGCGGATCGAAAAAATTTAAAAATTACTTGATCGGCGGCGATCAGTTGTTGAAATGTCAACTTGTAAACAATTAATTCTTTTCGCTACACTTTCGCAAAAATGACTTTAACCAGGCTTTTGGCCATTGAGAAGCTCCGGTGACAGAGATTCAGAAATCAGGATTCTCAGATGCGCATCTGATCCATTTTTACAAGCACATGATACGTAAGTAGTTTTCCTTATTTTGTGCATAATGTTATGCTAAATTATTTCATTTAAAACAGGGGTGCTCAGTCCTATGGCACGCGGGCGCATTTGTTTTTGTTTCGGCACTTAGCATACGGAGCGGCACTTGCCATACTTTTCTAAGGCACACGCCGGTTCCTTTTTGAGTCGATGTCCTTAACGAGCCAAACCAACGACAATTCCGTTGAACTTTTTTTTTCGACTCTGCACTGACACTTTTTTGTTGCGTTTTTGATAGAATTTGATTTAAGTTTATTGTGGACCAGCGACGCGAGCATTTCATTGGATTTCTTTGGCGTGTCGATAAAATGAGTGATGCATTGACAAGTGATTACTTTTCAATAAATTGTAAATGTGAAAGACAGAGCCTAATTTGCCAAAGTTTTGTTGGCTGGAGAAACTTATTTTCTCCGTGTTCATTTTGTAGCAATAAAACGGCGTCGATACATGTGTGCGTGTGTTTTCTTTTGTTTGTGTTGGTAAGGGCACTGCCGTAAGACAATTTTGAGCACCCCTGATTTAAAAAAATCAGTTGTAGATATAATTATCGTGTTGAAAATAGGACCTTCCAAAAGATTTTTTAGTTGATCAAGGAGGATATCTCCTCGCCTTCAATTTCGCCAGTTTTGTAATTGGAGACTACATTGCGCTATCTAGGAGTTTGGTCGTTCCAATAGCAACAGTAAGAATGGAAAACGATCTCAAGGCAATCCGTTGGAAAAATCCTTTGGAAAATACTTCCCTTGCTGGGAAGAGAACCCCGCTTCATCCATTGAACAGATCGGAGCAAAGCCTAAAGAAATGCAAGCAACATTTCTTTGGTTTGTTATTTAATTAAAATTGCCCACAAATGTTATTACAAATCGCACAATAAAGTAAAAGGATTTTTCACTAATTAAAAGAAAACAGAAGTGGTTTCTTATACATATATTTTTTTTTTAACAATCCTCTAAATTTGTACTAAATAAGGTGGCAACAGTGGTCCTAGCGCTGAAAGTTAGAATCGGACAGGGTGGCAGCACTGGCACAAATCTGCAAATCAATCGGCAGAAATTTAATTCGAGTTTGGGATATGCAATTACTGTTTTTTTTTTCAAATTTCGATGATTACTCAGAAAATAAAGTTTTAAGTAAAGTAAGAGTTATAATATTATAATTGTGTTTTATGGGTATAATTTATAAAATCGCTGGGCTTTCGAGAAAACCCAAACAGCGCGGTGTTTTGGAATTGGGACGAAACTAGAGCGAAAGTGTTTCTGTACCACCCAAAATTGCTATTTTTTTAAGTGCGCCAGTAGCCATCATACATATACATATAAATACTTTTTTTTTAATTTAAGAAGAAATAATAAGAGCATTTGAGTGAATTTATTGAATTACTTGCATACATTTAAAGGCCTTTTCTATATTTTTCGCCTATAGTAAAATCAGTCATGCCTTTTCCTGCTGTTCCACATGTGCCTACTCCTACTCTTCCACTAACGTTATCTGGAGATGCAAATATACTTTTTACTTTTATTCCAGTTTTTTTTTGATTTTTAGTTGTAAAATTAAGCCATTTATTTTTGTCTGATTCCCGTTCCTCCTCCAAGTCTTTAAAGCGCTGTTGTTTCTTTTGCTTTCGTTTTTTTAAATACTCTTTTTGATTTGGCCTGTGACGTCTAAAAAACAAGGGGTTAGAAACTATGAGAGAATACCGTTTCAATATGTATACTTATTTGAAGGAAAAACTTCATTGCGTGTACTGCATTCTCGAAGCTCGTTGACATTTGTTGTAGATCGATTTTGATATGCATCAAATATTACATTTACTTCTCCCTCGCTTGATATTCCCTCAATAGTTGCATCGTAGTACTGACGATCCTCTTTCCATTTAGCTTGACATTTGTCACCAATCTTCCAAATTTTTGCAGCCGAAACTAATTTTTCCGCTTCTACAAGTGCAGCTTCTATATCGTCAAAGTAATTGGCGGACGCGGTTTTAGTTGAAGATGGCTCTACATATGAAGATTTTTGTTGCTCTTCTAGTTGTGTATGTATCAAATCACGAGTAAGTGTGATGACTTCTCCCAGATCACTTTTAAGTTTTAAAAGCTCTTCGTTTGCTGGATCAGTTTGCAGTGCTGCTTCCACCTATAAAGCAAAATACCAACAATTTGCATTTAATTCGTATTAACAAAAACAAAAAAATTTACATACTTCGGGTAGCCGAAGCTTGTGTACCCTGGCAGCTTGAAATGTAACCCAGCCGTTACCAAGCTATAAAATTACTGGTGTTGTAAAATATATACATACATACATTTGCGTATATGTACATATCTAAATACATACATGTGAAAAACATATCACCATATTTACATACAAATGTAAATGCTAGAAACATACATATGCTAGTTTGCAAATGAAGGCTTAAATTGAACCAATTAATTATATTCGTTTGCCTGTCATCGGAACAGTTTAATACTACTGTAATGTACTACTTTAATTCATTGACATGCATATTAGTTTTCATTTATTTATTAGCCTTGTAATTATACATACATATATTTATGTACATATCTACATACATATGTATATACATATAGGTAAACTATACCCCTGACTAACTCATCGTAAAAATTATGAACATTTATTAAAAAAATTATTAACCGTACCTGCTGCAATTGTAACTTGTAGTTTTGCAAATCGTCTGCCATTATCAAACTGTAAATTCTCAATCTAAAAAATTATAAACAAATGCTAAGAGAGCGTTACAAAACATTAGCAGTTAGACCGCACCGATATCCAGGGTGACCGCACCGATAACGATAAAAATACTATCCGGCCCAACTATAAATACCAAAAACTACTACTACTAATATTGACGAAAATCGAATAATAGCCTTTTCACACTACAGTGAATGTTGACAGTTAGAGCTGCGTACTCACGAGCGCTAAAATTTAGCAACCAAATGAGAGTGAGCGAGAGACAAATACACTTTTTCGGCCCCTCTTAGCAAGGTCGGTACGCAGATGAGCTAAGATAAATACTAGAATAAACATTGCGCTAGATATTTTACATCGACCGAGTCTTCCCAAGGGTAGCGCGAGAGGTAGGAAATATCTGATAATTCCCGGCGACCCTTTTGAAATTGAGACAGGTAATTGGAAACAAAACCCTTTGGCAGGACTTTCCAGCGGGAAAAAATAAATTTATTTACAATACAATTAGAGATGATCCAATTATATGCAATCTTGACCATAACAAAAAAATATATATATATGTATATATTAAAACAAAATGAAGTCTTAATATATGTGATTTCACAGGGAAATAAGCAAATCAAACGAACAAATTACTTAAATTATGATTTCCAAAGCCGCGGGGCCAGCTCCCGATGCCGCCGACGAGAACAAGCTGCTCCTGGCCCTGCAGCTGCTGGAGCAATATAAAAGGGCCAAAAGCAGAATTTTATAAAATTATGGACAATCTATCTCCATTCCCTGCTAGTCCATGACCAGTGGTCACCTATTGGGATCCTCTTCTTAGTTGGCTGCCAACCCAAATTGCTGCTGCTTCAGAGCATACGAGGAGTACAAGAAAGAGAATGAGAGCTGTCCGTCCTCGGGAAGTGGCAACAGGAATGGTAATGGCCCGGGACGACTGGGCAAGCAGCCGCCGACCTAGATACGCATAAGCACGGGTTCCGTGGAGAACTCATGGATAGAGATCATGGCGCGGCGACTTAAGCGCCAATTTGGTGGCAGCAGTCGTCGTGGACGCGGATGTGCCCAACGATGACAATGGGCAGGGCGACACTTCGCAGTTGTTCAACGACTACAGAGCGGAGAGACCCACTAGCGGCCAACTGAACAAGGAGGTGGAGCAGCAGACGGAAGAGACCAGACATACAAAGATGCCTCGGGTCAACACTCCGCAGCTGGATCTGAAGCATAATTTAAGTAATTTGTTCGTTTGCCCGCGTTTAATTTGAATTGAAACACAGCTGACAGTATGGCCGTTTGGTATGGATTTTCGGTGAACACCATAAAACCGGTCACACTAGAAATATGAAACCCGTTTAGCTAGCTAAGGGTTTAGCGCTGGTGAGTACGTACCTTAAACAAGGAAATATATAACCAGCAAAATACAAATTATGAATTCCTTGCAAGCAAAATGGCTTCTGCTCAAGAGCAGCGACTGATATTGGGGTTTATTTATTTTAATCATATTACACTGACTTACAACAAAAAAATATAAACGTCGCTGAACACGAAGAACTAATTTAAAAAATTTTCAAAGAACCGTTTTGGAGATATTTGCGAAACACCAGATTTTAAATATTACGCTAAAAATCTTAAAAACCGTAAGTCCAACATATTTCAAATTAGTGCAATCCAAAAGCCAATGAATACAGCTTTCCGACAACACACGGCTCTTTATGGTCAGAGCTTTATTAATGGAGATATAGGCACTGAAATTAAAAAAAAAAAACATGGAATATTCTTGGCTATTTTCTTTGAGCAGCGATTATAAGTACTACAAAAACTTGGTAAACTATACAATTTTGGTTTTGATAAGCTTGATCAGTTCCTAATTGAATGGTATCAAAAGATTTGTTAATTTCAACAACAATTTAGTAAATCTTTTGATACCATTCAATTAGGAACTAATCAAGCTATTTAAAATCAAAATTTAATAATTTATAAAATTTTTAGTATTTATAATTTCCTATGAAAAATTTATATTTTTTTAGTAAAAAACTAAAAGTTTTAGATTACCGAATTAATTACATCCCTTTTTGTGAGCGTAATTTAAAAAACTTAATACATAAAAATACAAAAAGGAGGCATGACGCGAACAAGGCGAACTCCAGCCAAGAAAAATCAGATTAGAGCTGGCGAAGAAGAACAAGAAGAAAGAAACCAATGAAGTTTGCTGCACATCGAAGTGCCAGGCGAAAAGGAAAGCAAAATAATGTCGCCAAATAAAAAAAGTGATGTGAAATTGGAACAGTTAATTCAACTGTTGGCATTGAAAATCGAAGTGGAAATCTTTCCGGTGCTCCGATCTACTTTGCGTTCCAAAGCGTTAAATGCAGCCAAATCATTGCCGAGATTCACCAGTTGTTAGGCGAACGAAAGAAGAAGAAGTTAAAAACGAATATAAGATCGCTATGTACCGTTGCCAATCTCTGAAAGGGCTACGAGAAGGGTACGACATTTTCGAGTTAGTGCAAGATTTCGAAAAAAAAGCAGAGAGAAAAACAATGTTAATAAAAACAAAACTAATTGTCAAACCGAAAGTTTTTGAGAAGAAGAAGGACTTATATTTTAATTGTGGATTTGCGGAGCACAAAAGAAAATACTGCCAGTCGTAAAGAAAGTGATTGCATTGTAACGAGTACAGACATATCTCACGGGCGTGTAAAAACAAAGAGAACGCAGTTCGGGTAGTTGCAAGCAGCAGCAGCCTCCTTAAGAACATCACAGTAAATGGCGTTAGTGTTGAGTGCCTAGTCGACACGGACTCAGATGTCTCAATAGTCAGAAAGTGCGTGCTTTAGAACTTAAAAAATTGGCCGGGAACGGAGAAAATTACTGCAGTCGGCCGCAGATTTTACTGCGGGGTCTTACTTATGCCCAAATAGCTCGTCCACTTACGAAGAATGAATTGCAAGCTGAAAGGATTTCTCACGAGGGAACCAGCCCTTCACATCTAGTCAAAAAGCTAACTGAATTGCACAATGGAAGGTAATGGAGCCATACAGTTGAATCCTATATACTTCTTTAGTAAGAAGACTTCGGCAGCAGAATCCAAGAAGCACAGTTACATCTTAGAGGTTAAAGCTGCGAACCTGGCTCTAAAGTAGTTCCATCATTTTCTTTTTGGAATTCGTTTTAAGCTGGTCACAGATTGTACTGTGTTTAAACAAGCTACTACCAAGCAAGATGTACCAAGAGAAGTTAGGCAGTGGGTCCTTTATCTACACGATTTCAGCGTTGACATGGAACACCGAGCAGGAAGCAGTATCAAAGACGTGGATCACCTAAGCAGATACCCCATGATCGTGCTTATAGTTGAGTCAGAAGTCCAGCAAGCAGACGAACAGATTAAAGCAATTATAAAAATTATTGAAAATTCACCTCTTGAAAACTACAAGCTCAAAGGTGGGATGATATTCAAAGAATCAGATGGCAACGAACTAATTGTAGTCCCAAGGTTGATGGAACGCAAAATAATAGTAAGCGGTCACGAAGTAGGTAATCCAGCAGCTCGTTAGACTATGCATAACATCCAGCAGCAGTTTTACATTCCACACCTTAAAGGAAAAGTAGCCAGAGTAATGTCCAACTGTGTCAGCTGTATTATCAATAACAAAAAGTTGGGTAAGCAGGAAGGTTTGCTGCATTACATCGATAAGTTAAACGTTCCTCTGCACACATTGCACATCGCTCACCTCGAACCGATGGAAGCCTCAACCAAGCTGTATAAATTCATTCTAGCTGCTGTAGACGCGTTCTCAAAGTTCGTCTGTCTGTTCGTCTGGCTGTTCTCAAAATAAAAAAATTGTGAGAATTGGAATCATGGCAGACCATATTATCCCCATCATAATACCCAAAATCAATGGAATTCTATAAAACTCAACAAAACCAACGTGAACGATGGATGTAGACCAGTGATGTCCAAGCGCCCGCCTCTTGGGGTTGGCAAAAATTCTGTCGGCTCTCTGCCGCTACACAGACAGTGTAAACGGTCGTGTGGCGTCGGCAAGCGTCTTCGTGTCGTGGAATTCGACAACGAAGCGCAAACAAAAATCAAATCAGTTGCTGTTCAGCCGTCAACGGAGCAAGGTCTCGCTGCGCAACTCATTAAATATACACTGACAAAAATGTTTTTGGAAGAGTGGCAATATGCATTTTTCTTTATTGAAAATATTTATGGGGATGCGAAATGCATAATTTGTTCCTTTATTATTTTATTTCTGTTATTTAATTATTTGTTATTTAGTAATTTCTTAAGCCTTATGCTTGAATTTGTTTTCTTATTTATTTTATATAATTAGTTATTTAATAACTAATTATTTCAGCTCTAATATATTTAGCAAGAAGCAATTAATTTTATTAAGTTTGAAGTTTCCGTGTCTTTTGCGCAGTGCAAAGCATTAAAACGTCTCGCACGAAGCCAACTTCGTTTTTCTCTTACGCACACAAATGCAAGTCACATGTCATTGTATTTGTGTGGACATCACTGATGTAGACGAATACCTACAGGTTCAAAATAGGCCAAAGTATAACACTAATCAGGGTTATAACATTAATAGCAACACGAATCATCAGAATAAATGGAATCAGTATAAAAAGCCAGAGGCACGCACAACTCAGCAAAATCAACAACAATGCAAATAAATTAAATCGAAGAGGACCATTTTTTAGGTCAGAATCCGGAGTAGGATTTCCCTACATAATACGGAATAATAGAAAGCTAAATAAAAAACTCAAAATTTTAATTGACACAGGGGCAACCTCATGGTATATCAGAACGGGGATTTATAAAAATGAACATCCTGTATCAAATAAAAACACCTCTTAACGAGGTGAGATTAATGTGACGATGGCACATTCAACTCCAAAAATTTCTGATACCAAATTTTGTGACGATTAATAATTATTTAAACAAAAATATTTAAAAAGTTTTTAATTAGTTTCAAAATCGGCACGCTGCCTGTTTTGCCTTTTTGAATTTTTCAGCTAAGTGACGATTATCATATCAAAATACTTTTCCAACGACATGTAGCACGTTTCTGTAACTTTAGTCGTTCAGAAGTTATGAGCGCGGGAAATCTGGCTTTTTTAGCTGTTTTCCCGCCAAAATAGCGGGAAACCCAAGAAGTCGTAGAACAACAGTTGTTTAGCTCGAGCTGATTAATAAAACAAAAGTGGTTCCAGGACTCTAAAACAAAAAATACCACAGACAGACAAACAGACAAACAGAACAGACAAACAACAGGACAAACGTTTTCATTTCGGAAAGGCCGTTAAAATCTTGTTTATTGAATATCTTTTGAACGGAGTATCGGATCAGGATGATCGAGGTGTCATTCGACGCGTATTTAAAGCTAGATCACAACAACATTAAAAATTTTGGGATTTTTGCTCCACCGGCCCCAATGGCTCCAATTTTCAAAAATTTCAATTTATATTTATATTTTATATTTATATTTTATATTTTATATTTTATATTTTATATTTTATATTTTATATTTTATATTTTATATTTTATATTTTATATTTTATATTTTATATTTTATATTTTATATTTTATATTTTATATTTTATATTTTATATTTTATATTTTATATTTTATATTTTATATTTTATATTTTATATTTTATATTTTATATTTTATATTTTATATTTTATATTTTATATTTTATATTTTATATTTTATATTTTATATTTTATATTTTATATTTTATATTTTATATTTTATATTTTATATTTTATATTTTATATTTTA
>VNJO01010111.1:0-12576 GCA_008042535.1 Drosophila tani | reverse complement strand
GCTATGAACAAAAGAGCAAGTGAGCAATGAGCAGTGAACAAGTGAACAAGTAAGCAAGTGAGCAATGAGCCGTGAGCAAGTGAGCAAGTGAGCAAGTGAACAAGTGAGCAAGTGAGCAAAATGAGTGAGTTGACTCTTTTGAAAAAAAAGATAAAGTGAACATGTTCACCCAAATGAGCAGTATTTACCCAACACTAGTAAGTGTTATACAAATTTACAAACTTCGATATTGTCAAGTAGATTTTTAGTATACGTGTACACCGACTTTGAAAATGACACTTTTCAGGAGAGCGCCTTAAAGTACATCGAACATAGAATGACCTTCGTTCATCTACCCATTACTTTATTTTTGCTCCGATCGATGTCAAATTTGGTCTTAATATTCTTAGGATGTAGGACATTCATAAAAAAAAGGCGACAACAAAAATTAAATTAAATAAATTAAAATTAAAATTTATTTAAAAAAAGTTAATTAATTTAATATGGTTTAATAACGAATTGACAAAAAAATCTAACACAACCAATAGTAACCCGGAAGGATCGAAAAGGCGCAGCACAAAGAGAAAAAACACAAACAATCAAAAATGCATCGCGTCTACTCGTACGATCCCATTGCGTACTGCTGCTGATTCAGTTCGTATCAAAAGGGATTAACCACCATTTGGGTAGTTGCCGCTGATATAATGAATCAAAAGTTACTTTCGTTCTTGAGGAACGTGAGACTCTGGTTGAACTTCATATCCTTGGGGGCCAGTGCTTCCAGTTTAGCCTATTTCGGGCTAGATCTAGCATATTTAAAAGTAGACAAGCTTATAAAATTTACAAATAGCTTATTTAGAAAATTAAGCTAACCAAATAAAAATAGAAAAAAACAGAAAGAAGACTACCATCGCTAAGCCGATGTTTGTATACCCTTGCAGTATGAATATCGACCCATTTTGGTCAATTAAAAAAAAAAGATGTACATTTTGATTACATTTACCTGAAAATTTTACATACAATAAAGTTGTCCGACATATGTATGTATGTACAACTAACCGCAATAAAAATAGTAGTATTCTTAAAGATTCAATATAATAGCTCAAAAACTGAGGGACTAGTTTGCGTAGCAACGGACAAACCAACAAACGTACAGCCTGACAGATGGACAGACGGATATGGCTAGATCGACTTGTATGGTGATGCCGATCATTACTAGCGGCCCGATACGTGCTTCGGTACGTATAATAAAATATTATATTAATTGCTAGTTATTCAATTAAAATTAAAACATTGGGATAAACAAAATTTGTTCTATTTCCTACTTACGACTCTGGAACAGCCATCACAAAGTTGGCCATGTGAAAAACATGATTCCTCCAAATTCACACGTCAAACGTGAAGTGCCTTGAGCCTTTTTGACATCGCAAATTATAAAAGCACGGAGTATTGTAATCGTTTGAACTCAAATGGCTTATCAAATGGTATCATAGGGATACGCGTCATCAAATAAACTTCTTCTTTTGTTTAAACTGTTAAATCCACGTACTCAGGCGAAAAGTGCTCCTAAGCAGTGCGAGAGATCAAGAGGGTGACTATTGACCTTTCGTTTTGACTTAATGCTTAGGAAACATTTTCGCGTGTCTAAGTACTCAGCTTAGGATCGCAGCTTCAATCAAATTTGGCAATTCCTTTTTCACTGCCAATCTGGTGCCATTCCGTAGTACTGGTGGATTAATATTTCGCAAAAATACAATCAAAGAAGCTGTGGCATACCAACCGGTTCCAATGAATTTAAAAATTCAATCGGATAATTTGCTGCCTTACTTTGATTCATAACACTGTAAATTGATTTATATGTTTTGGCGAGGCCCAATATATGGAATTTAAAACATGAAAAACATTTTAATTGTGCTTTTTTGACAACTTTATTAGAAATTATTTTATTGTCGGTGATGGCGTTGTCGCCACTATTATTTGCCTTCAACTCCATTGCCGCGTTTTACATTAATAATACGCCCAATCAAATGAGTTTGAATTAATTTCTCTTTCAAAGTTTGTTTACAAAACACAGCTGTAAATACAAGCCAGTATGACCCGTTTTGCCTCAGTCCTTGGACGACATAGGGCTGAGGAAGTGGCCGCCCGGATAGCAGACACGATTTGTGCAGCTGAGCTCGCCGGACTTGGGGTGGGTTCTTTGGACGCCACTATCCTCTCCAAACGTAATCAGAACAATTATTTACGTGCCTGAAAAATTGAAGAAGAAATCGTTCGTCAGTCTGTCTTTCTGTCTACATTGCCTCGCAAGCATATTTATGCTTGATCGTGAAAACGATCTGGCTATGTTTTGGTCGTTTTCCCTCCCCATTCGTAAACTTCGTGCGCCTTTGGATCATCGCGGGCCTTGCAATACGATCCCCTTTTGTTCATATCCTTCGTCAAAAGTTATGTAATTTTCTTGACCCAGTCTTCCATTTGTACCAATGCCCCCCTTTTAATGGGTTTCTACCAATGCATTTTGTTGGTTTAAGTTCACATTACAAGTTTATTAGAAAGGTTGTTCTCGTTTCGGAGTTGAGGTTTTATTGGTTGGAAAAGTTAAGTAGAATTAAATATATATATATATATAATATCGTACTGTGTTTTGATGTTATAAATTCACTAACTGCACAAACATTGTACTTAAAAAAAAAAACATTTAAAAAATATATGAAGTGTATTGATGTTGAGAAATGAGTTTATATGTTCAGGAAATTGTTGTGGCGGCTTTGCTTTTATATGTTTCTTGTCTTTTTTTTTTTTGTCATGTCGTTATTGAACCAGGATCATCTTTGTTGGGGGATTTGTTTGCTCCTTCATGTTGGTCGATGTTCCTTCAGGTTTTTTATGATGTTGAAGATTGGGGTTGTTGTTGAAGGATTTAGGCTATGCCTAGTGATACGGGTAGCTGCACAGTTTATTGTAAAATGTTAAATGTCCTTTAGAATTCATTTTTGGATGCAGCAGATTGTTTTACTCGTAGTATTGTTAAAATAGGTCCATTACGATTCACATGGTACGCGGCACTGTTCGACGGGATGTTGTAATGGACTGCATTGCACATTTTTCACAGTCGCGAAAAGCTATCCGACTTTTAAACTTATGCGCCTAATACGCATTCACTTTGGTCTTGGGGGATTTCGAGTCTTTCCGAAGAGACTTCCCGTCCTTAAATTTTTGTGCAATCTTGCCCGTGTTGATTTTCTAGAGCACTAGCGCATTGGTTATTCTTGATTTTCTTCCGTGTTAACCAAATGACTCACGTCACAAATTTTCTTTATTTTCTTTGATCACACTGGTTACCGAACGAAATATATCACAATTTCAATCCCGGAATTCCGAAAGCAATTTTTGTTGATTTTAATACCAGCCCTTAGGCTACGTACTCAGACACGCGAAAAGTGTTCAGAAGCAGTGCGAGAGAGCGAGAGGGTGACTATTGACCTCTCAATGCTTTGGAACACTTTTCGTGTTTTTGAGTACGTAGTTTTAAGTTATAAACGCTCAAAGAAAAGTGGCGTAAATTTTTATATATGGGACATTCCCTATGAACTCGGCCACCACCTTTCTTTTTGGTCAAGCTGCGTACTCAGACCTGCGAAAAGTGTTCTTCCTAAGCAGTGCGAGAGAGCGAGAGTGTAATTATTGTCTTCTCGTTTTGGCTCACTGTGTACGTATGTAGCTAAAAAAAAAAGACACTCCAATTTTATTCCGTCGCTATCAATACTTTTCGAGATAATCGCTGTTGGCCAAAAAACTTTTAAAAAAATCATAGCATAGCAAAATACCTGATTATCCTAGGTTTAATATTAAGCGGGTTACAAAAAAAAAAAAAAAAAAAAAAAAAAAAAAAAAATCAATCGAATTTTGTTACCTGACTATCCTAGGTTAATTATTAAGCGGGTTTTTTAATACAAAACAAACAAAAATTGTTATTCTTTTATTTTTTTTAGAGCCCATTGAATTTCGTTCAGGGTTGCGGTGTTGCAGGGTTGCGTCACTGGGTAGTTTAGTTTGGAAATGCTTTGACAAATGAGCCTTTTATGAGCCCTAGTTGAAAAAAACACAAAATATGCTCCGAAAACGCTCATAAACTCGACACTTTTCAGACACATAATTATAAGCGCTCCTAAATTTGTTTGCTGGATAAATGCTACTCACCTTTCCATAATTTCCAGGCCATATCGCACCTTACTGCTAACCATCCGTTTTTAGTTAGAATGGCCCTTAAGACGCTGCTAGCGAGCACAAAGTCAGAGCCAATAGTGCGGACCACTGTCAAGGATTTTATGTTTGGTTACCCTTCGGCCCTTGCCACATTAGGAAATACCTTCCTGCCCAATTGGATATCCTTTGAAAAGGTGGGTCTTATTGACCGCATGTACGATTTCGCTACGGATTACGAGACGTTCTACACGGGCGTGCCCGATCCGGCGTTATCTGGCCTTTATGCGACCTACCGCGGAGAAACAACCCTGCCCCAATGGGAAGGTGACCACTGCAGCAATATTGAGTACGCCTCGGATGGCACAAAGTTTAAGAGCTTCATTCAACCCAACGAGACTGTGAAGTTCTTCAGAAAGAGCATGTGCAGACCAATCAACTTGGTGAGTGTAGAAGGCTTCGGATAAATAACTTTATCTCAAACAAACCCCGTTACTTTTACAGTACCGGGTAGGCGAAGAAAAAACTTATGGAAGCCTAAAAGGTTACAACTACGTGTTTGAGGATAATGCCTTTGATAATGGTGTGATCAATAAAGCTAATAAATGCTACTGCCGGAAAGGTAAGTTAATTTAATTTTCTTAATTATATTTATATTTTTGCAGGGTAATAAAATTTAAGTCAGAAGTTTGCAACGGTGTGAGGGAAGCATACATATATATTACATATTACTGATCAGCATCACCAGACGAATCGACCTAGCAGGTCAGTCTGTCCGTCAATCTTTCCGTTTCTACGCGAAGTAGTCTCTCAGTTTTTGAGCTATCGAGCTGAAATTTTCAGCATAGTCTTATTTCTTTAGCACGCAGTACATATGTAGGAACGGCCGAAATCGGACTACTATATCCTATAGCTGCCATAGGAATAATGGCGAAATTAATGTAAAAAAAAATGTAACTTCTCTGTTTTTAAACGTATTTCTATAAATTTTGAGATATAGCAGTTTTTATTGTTCTAGAATTACTGTTTTTTATTTTTTAAGATCGGACCACTATATCATATAGCTGCCATAGAAGCGATCGGCCGATTTATATGAAAATTTAAAATTCTACATGCAAAATGTAAAATTTACAAAATTCAATATTTTTTCAACATTACTAAAATGGTTCAATTTTCAATGATCCAATTGCAGACTGCAAGGGTATACCAACTTCGGTCTACCGAAGTTAGCTTTCTTTCTCGTTATAACCGAATTCGGTCACAGTTCCAGTTTTGCGATGTATCGGACAAAGACATGACGAAAAATACAGCCCACAAATTTTACTCATCCGCCACCGTGTTTGAAAGACTTCAATGTATAGCGGACGTCAAATTTTTTGGCCTTTGGTCTTTGTACATGTCGCCTGGAGTCATTATCAAGCAGACATATTTTTATTTCATCGTTCTATAAATTAATATATTACTCCCTCGACCCATATGGTCTAAAGCCTAATAGATATCATCTGGTGTAAAGCCATCAAAATATTTTTGGCAAGTTTTTGCACCATCTAAAATTTTCTTGTCTCAAGGTTACGGTCTTTTTAGGGTATATATTCTTGTAAGTCTACATTTTAAGATGTATGACGAACCTTTTTAGATCAGGTTTCATGGTTAATTTGAGCGATAAAGGCCTTGAATGACATTATAGGTTTTATTTTTGATATACTGAGTATGCAGTTTTTCGTTGATTGTCAATTTTCCTTCTTCCGTTATGGTTTTTTCAGTACGCACTTCTTATTGTTAGGTATTCTGAATACAATTTACCAAACAACATTTTCGACATTTCCCGAAGAATTATTCCTATTTTTTGAAGATTTAAGCAGTTTTGCCATCTTTAACAGTTCAATTCTGATTTGGTCCATCTAAAGTAAAATATGTAAGACGTTATTAAAAATCAAAACATTTTGAGCCGAATTGTACATTTATTACTTAAACATTTTAAAATAATAATATTTTGGCCAGGCCAAAAACGACCATTCAACACAAATTTAAGCATAGCATTAAGAAAACGCGGTAACCCCTTCTAATTATTTATTTAAATGATTCGCCGTACTGTAGCCTTTCAATATATAAACATTTGGCACGCATACATTCAAAAAAAATAGAGCAATAACTAAAACAGTGTCACGATGCCCATGTACTTATTATTTTGGCCAGTAGTGTACTTTATTGAGCCAGATGCCTCCTTCACTGCGTTGCAAACTTCTAACTAAAATAATACAATAAAACTATAACTTCATAATCTATAAGGAAATGTAATGTAAATTGACATGAACCCGATATTTTCCAACATATACGCTTACTATGTAATACTATGTAATACTATTACTATGTAATATGTATGTATATTTATGTTTGTATGCATATATGTATGTATAGGTACAGTAAACCCGTAATTCTGAAACCAAAAGTAATTCCTTTAGAGAAGATGCAAATCTGTACGAGAAAAATGTTATAATTTGTGTACCTTTGTAGGGTATTATAATTTTGGCCAGGAGCTTGCAAGGGAAAGTGAAGGAAACTTTTCATATAAGGGCGTTCTCGAACCTTCATTAATATATTGTAGCTTTTTGACTCATCTCTCACTCTCATTCTTTCCAGGTGATTGTCAGCCGGTTGGACTTATTGACGTCACTGATTGCTACTATGGCTTTCCAATCTCCTTGAGCTTCCCGCACTTCATGAACGGCGACGTGGGACTGCAGCAAAACGTCACTGGCATGAATCCTGATCCGGCCGAACACTCGACTGCATTTGTCATACAACCGGTAGGTGCACCTGTGACCTTGATCTGATGTTGTTGCTACAAACGCATTATTAGCGCAAATTTCAAAGCAGAAATAAATTACTGCGGTACGCGAGTCAATACATCTCGTAGTATAGTATAATCACATGGTTGAAAGCTCGATCGAAAGTATTTAGTAGTAGTTAAAGTTAATGAATATAAACATTTCCGGCTAATTGAGTTTCCTTTTAAAACTGGTTTGGACGATACTCTGCTTCTTTTCTTATTGCTTTTGAATATCACGTTTAAAGCATGAAATTATCACAACCGCAATTAAAATAAGAATGGAAGCTAACTTCGGTAAGCCGAAGCTTATACGCCCTTGCAGATAAATTAAAGAAATTTAAAATATATTGCTATAATTAAGATAAAGAATCATATATTATACTACACCAGTGTAACATTTAAAAAAAAAAAATTGTTTTCCTTAGTAGATAGTTTATACTTTTAACAATATCCTGTGAAAGGGGCAATGACATATCTTGAATAGTTTTCGTATGGCAGCGTTATAAAGAGCGACCGCTCGCAGGGGGGATACGGCATGAGGAACTATAAACGTGCTTTTCTCTAAACGATTTTCTTCAAAATTGCTGGCATCATAACTCAACGACCAATTGATCGATCGCTTTCAAATATTAACTGGGTGTTCTCAAATACATTCTTTACGCAATGACCTACGAAATTTGTATACCCTTTCAGAGGGTATTATAATTTTGACCAGATGTTTGCAACGCAGTGAAGGAGGCATCTCCGACCCCATAAAGTATATATATTCTTGATCAGCATCACCAGCCGAGTCGATCTAGCCATGTCCGTCTGTCTGTCTGTCTGTCTGTCCGTCTGTCTGTCTGTCCGTCTGTCGGAGCAAAAATCCCAAAATTTGTAATTTTGTTGTGATCTAGCTTTAAATACGCGTCGAATGACACCTCGATCATCCTGATCCGATACTCCGTTCAAGAGATATTTAATAAACAAGATTTTAACGGCCCTTCCGAAATGAAAACGTTTGTCCTGTTGTTTGTCTGTCTGTCTGTGTGTCTGTCTGTGGATTTTTTAGTGTGCCGATTTTGAAACTAATTAAAAACTTGTTAAATATTTTTGTTTAAATAACTATTAATCGTCAAAGAATTTGGTATCAGAAATTTTTTAAGTTGGATGTGCCATCGTCACTTTAATCTCACCTCGTTAAGAGGTGTTTTTATTTGATACAATAAATGAATAAAATAGAACGGACGTTTCCTGAAAATTTCATAAAAATCGGATGATAAACATAGGAGATATGTATTAGCAATAAGGTTAGAATTTTAACACACCGCCCCAAGGCACTGCAGTTGCAAGCTGTAGCCGACAGGTGGCGCATTCGAGCCTTGGCCGTGCGATATAATGGCGCCAACTGCAGAAGAAGTGGCAAAAGAATAGAGCAAGAAATGACCAAAAATAACATAATTCATTATCATTCATATTTAAGAATGACATTAAATTGTTTATGTATGTACAATTTTAAATTACCTTTTAGTGTGAAGCGCAAACGTTTAGGTATCGGGTATCTCACAGTCGAGCACTCTCGACTGTAGCTTTCTTACTTGTTTATATTTATACCATAGGGTACAAGGGTATTATAAGTTAGTGCCAGCCGAGAATGTATGTAACAGGCAGAAGGAGAAATCTCCGACCCTATAAAGTATATAGTATATTCTTGATGTAGCCATGTCCGTCTGTCCGTCTGCCTATTCGTGTGAAACAACAGATCTCAGAGACTATAAGAGCTAGAGTTACCAAATTTGGTGACAGCATTGGAATCTTTTGCAAGCATATCGAGTTTGTTTTAAAATTTGGCCACGCCCACTTCCGCCCCCGAAAATCATAAAAAACGGTATATAAGCTAAAATCATCATTTTCGGCTTAAAGTTAAAAGATATAATAAATAAGTAGGCATTCGCGGACGTGTTCTGAACCTTTAAGAAAAAAAAGGGTGATAAACATGGAAGTTATTAAAAAAGAAAATTTCTGTGTTTCTTTGTTGACACAGCCAATGAGTTTTTTTTTTTTTCATTCCTTTTTCCATGGTGATGTGCTAGTCAATTTCACCCACAATGCTTTGGGTACATTGAACATTGAGCACAGAGAACTGCAAGAGTCCACCGGCACTCAAGGTGTAGGGTGTTTTTGACACCCTGGTGTTTTGTCCTACAGGACAACTAAGTATGAGTGCCAGCCTTGCAATAATGCATAAGTGTGTGCCGTACCAAGCGTCAAAATAGAGTGGATATTTTTTTTTAAACAAGGGTGTGTGCGTATGCCGGCGCATAAGCGTCGAGTGTTACTGTTTCTTTTTTACAAGCCTTCGCCTGAGATGAGGCTATGGTTTAATCGCCACGTTCTATTTTATTTTTAATTATTTTGTGCGCAGATAAATTCAACGCAATGAACTTGAACGCAAAGAACAAATCAACCAAAAACACCATGGTGTGGAAAAAACAATCGAGTGATTTTTGTGTGTTCCGCATTGCTTTCTTTGTTACTTGTTATTAGTGCTTCAGTGCTTAAAAATTAATGGGTGCAAACACAAAAAAAAACGAGAAAGAAAGCTAACTTCGGTAAACCGAAGGTGGTATACCCTTGCAGTCTGCAATTGGATCATTGAAAATCGAACCATTTTAGTAATGGTGAAAAAAACATCGAATTTTGTCAATTTTACATTTTACATGTAGAATTTTACATTTTCATATAAATGGACCGATCGATTCTATGGCAGCTATATGATATAGTGGTCCGATCTTAATGAAATTAAAACCGTAATTCTAGAACCATAAAAAACTGCTATATCTCAAAATTTGTTAAAATAAGTTGAAAAACAGAGAAGTTAAAAATTTTTTTACATTAATTTCGCCATCATTCCTATGGCAGCTATAGGATATAGTAGTCCGATTCCGGTCGTTCCGACAAATATACTGCGTGCTAAAGAAATAGGACTATGCTGAAAATTTCAGCTCGATAGCTCAAAAACTGAGAGACTAGTTCGCGTAGAAACCGACAGACGGACAGACAGACAGACGGCCAGACGGACAGACAGACGGACATGGCTAGATCGACTCGGCTGGTGATGCTGATCAAGAATATATATACTTTATGGGGTCGGAGATGCCTCCTTCACTGCGTTGCAAACATCTGGTCAAAATTATAATACCCTCTGCAAGGGTATAAAAAAACAACACCTTTTATGAGCGAGAGCGTAATAATGCCGGCATTCATAGCACACACAAAATTTTGATAAGTGCGTGACTTTGCTTTGCTTAGCCGGGTGTGAGTGGCACCGGGACACAAATTGTATTGGGTGTGAGTAAGGTGGCAAAAAGTAACACCCTTGCAGTTCTCTGATTGAGTACTTTTCTGCCTGGCGTATAGATAATTATTATAATATTCAAAGATATAAAAATTAAATTTAAAAAATGTATTTTTTCAAACTAAATATAAGGAAAAAACAAAACTTATATGAGGAAGAAACTAAAGTAAAATAAAGAAGAAATCATGAATAAAATAAATATTTTTAATTAATTAAATGTAAGACATAAGGACTGAAATGAAACACAATAAATATTTCGTTTAAAAGTAAATAAAGGGAAAATTTTTAAAATCAAAAGTAAATAGAAATAATAGAATGTTATAAATAATAGAAATGCTTTGTTTAATTTTAACGACTTTTCATTAAAAATATAATAAAAAGAAAGTGTGCCATATGAGATAAAAATAATATATTTCAAAAAGAATGTATTCTTTGCTTAGAGTAGATAGTTTATACATGAAAATTGCTTATTTATTTTGTATTATAATAGATATCTTTTTTTTTCAATAAAAAAATATGGATTCGATATTTAAAAAAATATTCGACAACCTCAATGAATATATGATCCCTTTCTTAATTTATGGCAACACATTTTAAATTTCATACAAATCGAACTTCCATATCCTATAGGGCCGAATTACCCAATTTTTGTTGTTTTTTTAAGATATCAGATTAATTACCCAATTTTCGTTATTTTTTAAGATATCGGATTAAAACTAAATATAAGATCATTAAATAATATTTGTGTTATAATCTGTAAGGGTATACAAACTTCGGCTACGCCCGAAGCTAGCTTTCCTTGCTTCTTTTTATCATTGACATTTTTTCATAATTCTAGAGAAGATACAAATTGTAACTTTAGCTTCTTCTTTGAGTCAGTCAATAATAATTTCGCCATTAGTATGATTTTTGTTCTACCCTAAAACATTAAGAGTTAACCGTGAGTAATAAATCTGAGAAACAACAAACATAAGGAAGATGGTAAAAGAGAAATAGGAAGATAAATTAGTAAATGCCGACTTTCACATCTAAGCGCAATTAGTCAAAACGAGTTCAAGTACTTGGATACTCAACATATATATATTTATTAATTTTGAATATACCACCCTTTTAGGAATCCGGACTACCGCTATCGCTTTCAGTAAAAGTGCAAATCAACATGCATTTCAAGGACCTGAGCAACTATCAAACAGTCTCCAAGTTCAGTCATCTGACAGCGCCCATGCTATGGTTTGAAATCGTATGTATCTATTAAATAAGTGGTCCGCAGGGTATTCCGCGGATCAGCACTTTTCCCTACCGGGTTTCCGCGAGCTCACTCACAATATGGACAACACAGAGCCGGAGAATCGAATGCACTGATTTTCCTGCTCCCAGAAACGACTGCATTGAATCGACTGCACTGATTCTCCTGTTCTGTGTTGTTCACATTGTTTGATCAAAGTGGTCCGTGCGGACCACTGCATTAAGTCAATAGGATAGGAACCATTAATTTAAATTTGCATTTTTAGATGATGCCAAGTCTGCCTGACTCTTTGGACTCACGCTTTAACTTTTACCTGAATATATTGCCTATGGTCAACCCCCTTGGTTTCTGGGGAGCTTTGCTGTTGGGAGTTGGTTTCTTGGGCTACGCAATTACCAAGGCAACGCTTCACATGTCCAGGTACGCGCACCCGTCGGCCAAGATTTCCGGGGGTAATTACGCTCGGGCCAATCTTCTCCATAACCTCACAGACGGCGGCGACGAGGCAGCTAATCATGTTTACAAACCCTGCGAGGTAAAACTGATAACTGACCGGTCGGGTCTTAAGCAACAGCCAGGGATCGTGCGATCCGTTGACCATAATGCGGCTTATCAGCAGGTGCGTCAAAACTCGGCTTACGCTCTGGACATGGAACCAGCGCTGTCGGACGCCAACGAAAGCAGTGACGAGGGCCATACCTGCGATATCATAAATTTGAGCAGCAATTTTACAAAGTCGGAGTGTTTCGACGACCGTCCATTAAACGCGGATTTGAAAAATGAATGTTTACCAACAACAGCTCCGTTCGACCAGGTGAGTGATAGTGCTAAGATGGCAAAGCCAATAAAATATGTACATGGAAAGCAAAAACACTTCTAAACGATGAAAGACAAAAGTGTCAATCACATAAAAAAAAAAAAATGCTGATATCAAAACTTTTAACGATTAATAATTATTTAAATAATATATAAATTATT
>VNJO01010105.1:0-27717 GCA_008042535.1 Drosophila tani | reverse complement strand
TATTTCCATATAGAAACGAATACAATGGCTCTGGTGGATGAGTCAAAACCGGCAATTTTACCTTGCCACCTGCGCAACATAAGCCGGGAGCTTCCAATCGAAACTTCAGTGCATTGCAGTGCTGACATACCACAGACAATGAACCGATAACAACGCAGCTATGGTCTTTGTAGGACGTTGAGAAATTGTATGCAAATGCAGCGCGATTCAAGTCTGTTCTTGGTACTCTTTGTGTAGAGCGAATCTGTGCTAAATGGGTTCGTCTCGATTCATTTCTTTCTGCACGTTCGTCTTGCGTTTGACTTTCATGGACATTCCGACTATATGTTGCTCGACGTGTACGTCGTCCAATGTTTGGCCGTCTTATAGCAGGCATTATTCCTACAAATCACAGGAAGAAATTAAACAAATCCGGACGTCTGATAAAAACGAATAAGAAACCGAATAATATTGAAACGATTGGTTTTTACTTTGACATATATTTCGATACACTACTCTTTTATATAATTTGATATTTTAATTATTTGTTTTTCACCATTACCCTGGAGGATTTTCTAAAAATTTTATTACGTTCTGACCTTCTCCTGTTAGTTACCTACAACTGAAAAAAAATGTGAACAAAATCGGCCCAGCCGTTCTTGAGGAGTTTTTTACGATACATTTTTTGGGCTCCATTTTTATATATATAGATACTCTATTAACAGCGTTTGAAAAGCTACGCTACTCTCGTAGTATTTCTTTTTGCTATTGCTATAGCTTCCTTTTTGACGAGAGCCGTAGCAGAGCCATAGCAGAACAACGAGACTGTATGTGCTCTGCTCTGCTAGCAGTTTTGTCGCTTGAGAAACTGTAGCAACAGCGATAGCAGAAAATGAAGTTCTGTGCTCTGTGTAGCAGTAACGGTAGCAAAAGATTGATAGCGAGATGAGAGCAGAGCACATGCTATTTTTTCATGTGCTACGGCTCTCGCTTGTGTTTTTTTTTTTTTTCTATGTTTCTTTAAATTAAAAGCACGGTCGTTTTTTATAACTCGAAAACATGTTTTGCATTTAACGTGGTCGGAATCTATCTCCTCGTAATATTTTAAAATGTTGATATTTTTCTTTGCCGGTGTCATGTTAACGCAGTCAATTAAAACACAAAAGTGCCAAAAATATAACGGTGCATAATAAAGGTGCAGAAAATAAAAAAAAACCAACACAAGCGAGAGCCGTAGCACATGAAAAAATAGCATGTGCTCTGCTCTCATCTCGCTATCAATCCTTTGCTACCGTTACTGCTACACAGAGCACAGAACTTCATTTTCTGCTATCGCTATTGCTACAGTTTCTCAAGCGACAAAACTGCTAGCAGAGCAGAGCACATACAGTCTCGTTGTTCTGCTATGGCTCTGCTACGGCTCTCGTCAAAAAGGAAGCTATAGCAATAGCATAGCAATATTTCTATTAATCTCGCTGCTACGGAGTAGTAATTGCAAACACTGTCTATTAACACGAAAGAAAATGACGAAAAATTCATGGTCTTCACAAACTAATCCAACAAAGTTTGACGAACAACTGTCAAAATATCGTTCTCAAAAGAAGGTGGCTCTCTAATCAGACTACCTTTATCATATTACAATTATAGAAGGTAGCCTCGTCAGAAAAATAAGGGCATAAGACACAATAAGGTCTTAGTTCGGCGGTCAAAGTTAGTTAGTTAATCGAATGTATACGACAATAGAAAATGTGTCTTAATCCTTATATGGTGCTTGGAGTTAATACTTAGCTATTAATGCCTTATTATAAAATAGTGAAGTTACTCTGTTTGCGAGCTTAATTTTGGAATTTCTAGTTCAGGCTCTGTTTTTGTTTCCGGACTATAGTACAGTTGCCTGCTCTTTAAAGTCGTCCCCTTATTGGTTGTAGACTTGTACTGTGAAGCATTAAAATGCGTGTCGCAAATTTTCGAGTTCTCACTAAGGCTGCAATCTAGAGTTTGCTCCCTCAACGTTCTCCTAACCAAACATTTCGGTGCATTGATAAAATTTTCGCCCTTGACGTGTTTGCGGCAAAAATTTGCAAACAACATTTTTTTTTCACTTAAAGGTTAGAGACACTGAATTAAAATTGTTCGCACACAGCCTTTTACGTCAACAAGCAAACACGAAATCTTCAATAAGTCCTTAAAACCCGAAAGCTAACCACCCGGCGAACGAGACTACCTTCTATAATTGTATCACGACATTTATATAATTGTATTAGGATCTACAATTTCAATAATGTGTTTACGTTTACTCTGTGAGAACAGAAAATCAGAGTAAAAGTTAATGACAAATAAAAGTTTAATATTTTAATTTAAAAAAAACGCTATAAAACTTTTTTTTATTTTAGAACTTGGTTTTCAAACAAAAACTTCTGATATCAAAGAAAAAACCTCTTAACGAGGTGAGATAAAAGTGACGATGACACAACTTCAAAAGTTTCTGATATAAAGCTTTGTGATATTTACAAAAAAAAAAAAACTGTTAAATGTCTATCCCTGAAACTAAAGACTAGCGTGTCGAATTATAAACTATTGGAAATATTTAATATATAATTTAATCATCACACAATTGTACAATACTCTTGAAGTTAAAGGTCGTCACTTTTATCTCACCTCGTTGAAAGGTGTAGTTGTTTGATATTTCTATAAGAGGAATCTTAAAGTTTTCTTACCCGCACAATTTGTTCTCAGAGCCAAATAATTTCCTTAAATAAATTGTCATCACTTTACTGAAAACTAAACTAAAACGAGAAAGAAAGCTAACTTTGGTAAACCGAAGTTGGTATACCCTTGCAGTCTGCAATTGGATCATTGAAAATCGAACCATTTTAGTAATGCTGAAAAAATATCGAATTTTGTAAATTTTACATTTTACATGTAGAATTTTACATTTTCGTATAAATATGGCAGCTATATGATATAGTTGTCAGATCTTAAAAAAAATAAAACCGTAATTCTAGAACCATAAAAACTGCTATATCTCAAAATGTATAGAAATACGTTTAAAAACAGAGAAGTTAACATTTTTTTACGTTAATGTCGCCATCATTCCTATGGCAGCTATAGGATACAGTAGTCCGATTTCGGCCGTTCCGACATATATACTGCGAGCTAAAGAAATAAGACTATGCTGAAAATTTCAGCTCGATAACTCAAAAACTGAGAGACTAGTTCGCGTAGAAAACGACAAACGGACAAACAGACGGACATGTCTAGATCGACTCGGCTGGTGATGCTGATCAAGGGTATTACCCTCTGCAAGGGTATTATAAAATTATCTAAATTAGAAAAAGTTTATAAATTAAAAATTTGAATTCATAAAATTTTAATTCCGCTTTTTTAAGTAAATACGGTACATTTCTTTTTTGGACGGCCGTAATAAAATTATAGTTAAAAATGTTACGGTCTTTGGTAATTATTTAAATAAATTAGCTAATAATTATATTGTCTGAAGGTTTTTATATCTTTTTCACAATAAAATAGATTTTAAAAAATTTTAATATATGTGAAAAGCAACTACGCATGTACATACTATTTCATTATCTTTATTTTATGTATCATGTATCCCACAATGCTTCTTTTATTTTCATATACACCTACATAATTGCTTTATTATCCGCTCCAATCATCCCTCACCATCAGTGTTCTATCTTATCAGCCGGTAAACGCTCAAATGGGTGGGGCCCAACCTATTCAAGATATATCTGCTGCTTCAATGGCCGAACTTCTGCCGCAGAATCAACAAATGCAAGAACAGCTTAAATTGACTCAAAAAAAAAATCCAACTCCTGTAACACTGTCCACTCGCCTTACTAGCAGTGTACCTAAATCACCACCGCGCTGGCCGATTCGACCTGGAGTAATGGTGCACGTCAGCAACGATACAAAGGAAAATCTGACAGTAAATCGTATGACAATAAATCCTAACTCCCTTGGAAGTGAAAGAAATGGGGACCAGTTCCCGGGTCAATTAAGAGCCGGGCCTAACGAAATCGAAGCTACCAGCAATGATAACATCCTTACTAAGGTTTCGGTAGTATCAGAAAGCAGACTGGCGGGATTGACTCCACTTGCAGTCCCACATCCAGAGCTTGTAAGCTTTCCGCTGACAAATGAATCAGAATCAGTACCGAATGCACCAGCCCTTTTGACAAATGTATCGTCCAAAGCAGCACCGTCTTCCACCCACAAGAAAGTGAAACGTATTTTGGAATTTGTTTTCAAAAGGGCAAGAAAAACATCCGAGGCTTGTACCCGGGATAGTCAGCGCAGCCATGTGGGCCTATTGCAGTCGATTTGGAGTGGACGTGCCTATAAAAAAAATACGTTGCGAGTTAAAGCTCAGCATCATCTAAAAGGAATACGGTGCAGTGGAAGTGGTATAGTATTGTTCAGACTCTATAAATTTTACGAAAGAGTTTTACTAAATTTGCATTTTGTTTTTATTTTTATGTTTTATGCTTCACAACAAATAATACCTCTTCATATAGTAACATACAAAAAGGAACCAGAGAAAGCTGCTTATAGTCCACGCATCACGAAAGCAGAGCTTATGGCACAAGATAGAATAACGGTCAATACCAGCAATATTCCATCAAATGCTCCTTTGAAGTTTCAAGTGCCTTCATTGTACAATCAGGCAGGTGCAGAAAATATAGCAGATACAGCTAGCCCCAAGGAAACTCTTTCCCAGGAAGTAACGGAATGTACCTGCAATATCGATGATTGTGCCCTTGGAGTTAGCAATGCGCAATCTTACCAGTCTACATATCTAACTACATTGAAAAATGAGAAACAGTTGATTTCGGTAAAAAGGCAACGTCCCCTTAGCAATATACCTGTCATAGTTGATGCCAACTGCTTAAATTTTTCCGCCAGTTCACCGTCGGTCCCACCCATCACACTTAAAAAATTTCAATGTAAGAATATATATAAGGAGTAATATTCAGAACACTACATTAATATATTAATTATGTTACTTTTTAAATTATTTTTTATAAATACTAATGTTATTCAACCCCGAACTATTTTTAAAATTTTCTTCAATAATACTTGTCTATATATTCAATTATAGAAATAGTTAGTTTTTATACCCGGTACCCATAGGGTACAAGGGTATTATAAGTTATTGCCAACCGAGAATGTATGTAACAGGCAGAAGGAGAAATCTCCGACCCTATAAAGTATATATATTCTTAATCAGCGTCACCAGCCGAGTCGATTTTGCCATGTCCGTCTGTCCGTCTGTCCGTCTGTCTGTCTGTCCGTGTGAAACAACAGATCTCAGAGACTATAAAAGCTAGAGTTACCAAATTTGGTGACAACATTGGAATCTGTTGCACGCAGATCAAGTTAGTTTTAAAATTTGGCCACGCTCTCTTCCGCCCTCAAAAATCATAAAAAACGTAAAATGAGCTATACTCGTTATTTTCGGGTTAAAGTTAGTAGATACAATAAATGAATAAAATAGAGCGGACGTTTCCTGAAATTTTCAGGAAAATCGGATGATAAACATAGGAGATATTAGTAATAAAGTTAGAATTTTAATTTTAATTTAAGGCACTGCTGTTGCAAGCTGTAGCCGACAGGTGGCGCATTCGAGCCTTTGCCGCGCGAAACAGTGGCGCCACCTGCAGAAGAAATGACAAAAAATAACATAATTTATTTTTTGACGCCGATCGAGCGAGTTTTTATGTTTTTCTATAATGTATCATTCATTTTTAAGTATGACATTAAATTGTTTAGGTCGGGAGGTAATTCGAGAGGCGATTTGTTTTAAGAAGTATCGAAGTAGACTATTATAATGAATGTACAATTTTAAATTGCCTTTTAGTGTGAAGCGCAAACGTTTAGGTACCGGGTATCTCACAGTCGAGCACAGTCGACTGTAGATTTTTTACATGTTTTTATAAAGATTAAGATTAACATAAAATAAAGGTCAATTTATATGGTAGGGGTTGGAGGTATTTACATTATGTAAGATGTGCGAAATAAGTCACCTTATAGGGGTAGCAACCTACTACCAGATCTTTCTGGTTAAACTTGATAAATTTATTTTAGCTCATGGACTTTAACAAAAGGTTCAACTCCCGCGCCTCTAATCGCTGAACGAAATAATTGAACTTACAATAGGTGTCTGTGGCTGTTTGAAAGCATCTAGGATTTGAAATACAATTTTTTTGTTTCGACGATTTAGTTTTAATACAAAAGTAAAGTGAGTTTATTTGATATTTTGCCTTCTTATATTTTAAATACGAGGTGTGTTCAAAAAGTATCGCAAATGTTGTGTTTTTTCAAAAATTATTTATTTATTCATGAATATCTATTTTTCCCCTTCAAAGTAATCCCCATGAGATATTATACACTTGTACCAACGGTTTTTTCAATCTTCGAAGCACTTAAAAAAATCATTTTTTCTGATCTTGCTCAGCTCCTTCTTCGATGTCTTCTTTATCTCGTCAAGCGTAGCGTAACGTCGTCCCATCATGGGCCTCTTCAGTTTAGAGAACAAGAAAATGTCACAGGGGGCCAGATCTAGGGAATACTGTGGCTGCGTCATCATTAGTTTGTTGTTTTTGCCTAAAAAGTCGGGAACAAGCAACGATGTGTGAGCAGGGGCGTTATAGTGGTGCAAAAGCCAATTTTTGTTCTTTTCGGCGTTTCTTCTCGGCCTTCTGAGAACATTTGGTACCACCGATAAACGTTGCGTCGGTTCAAGGTAGCTTCTCCGTATGCCACAGTCAACATTTGGAATGCATCCGCGCACTTAATTTCGTTTTTTACACAAAATTTGATACAGGTTCTTTAATCCATTTTTTTTTTGAATAGCTAAAAATCGAAGACGAGCCAAAACACGTGCATGCAAAGCAGCTGTCAACAATAAGGTGAACATTCAAAATGGCCGAGCTTGTCGGCATAAGTGAGGGACATGAGTACCAACATAACACCACAAAAAATCGAAATTCGAATATACGTATCCCGCGAAAATTCAAAATTCGCGATACTTTTTGAATACACCTTGTATTTATACCCGGTACTCATAGGTTACAAGGATATTATAAGTTAGTGCAAACCGAGAATGTATGTAACAGGCAGGAGGAGAAATCTCCGACTCTATAATGTCACCAGTCGAGTTGATTTAGCCATGTCCGTCTGTCAGTCTGTCCGTCCGTCTGTCCGTGTGAAACCACAGATCTCAGACATTGTAAGAGCTAGAGCTACCAAATTTGGTGACAACATTGAAATCTCTTGCACGCAGATCAAGTTTGTTTTAAAATTTGGCCACTCCCACTTCCGCCCCGAAAATCATAAAAAGCTGTATATAAACTAGAGTCGTAATTTTCGGCTTTAAGGAAATGATAAAATAAATTCGTAGGCATTTACGGACGTTTTCTGAGACTTTGAGTAAAATGATAAACATGGAAGTTATGAAACAATAAAGTTCTATGTTGAGAGGGGCCAAAATGGCAGTAGCGAAAAAAAGTGCTTTCGGGCA
This sequence comes from Drosophila tani, assembly GCA_008042535.1. NCBI lineage: Eukaryota > Metazoa > Arthropoda > Insecta > Diptera > Drosophilidae > Drosophila > Drosophila tani. The sequence continues at coordinate 20,198 of VNJO01010105.1, read as the reverse complement.
TGGTTTTAATTCGTAATGCAGCTGCGTACAGCTGCAGAATTTCTCATATTTGGGTGTTGCTCAACATGTTCCTAGCATCATTTAACTTCTTTGAATGTTGCTCAACATGTTTTTAGCAACATTTGTCTTCATATGTCAACATTTTGTTTTTTCCACGTGCTTTTTAATTTCACCGACAATGATTTGGGTACCGGGTAATTCACAGTCGGTCACCCTCGACTGTAGCTTTTCTACTTGTTATACCCATGCAGAGGGTATTATAATTTTGACCATATGTTTGCAACGCAGTGAAGGAGGCATCTCCGACCCCATAAAGTATATATATTCTTGATCAGCATCACCAACCGAGTCGATCTAGCCATGTCCGTCTGTCTGTCTGTCCGTCTGTCCGTCTGTCGGTTTCTACGCGAACTAGTCTCTCAGTTTTTGAGCTATCGAGCTGAAATTTTGCAACATAGTCTTATTTCTTTAGCACGCAGTATATATGTCGGATCGACCGAAATCGGACTACTATATCCTATAGCTGCCATTGGAATGATGGCGAAATTAATGTAAAAAAAATTTTAACTTCTATGTTTTTTAAAGTATTTCTATCAATTTTGAGATAAAGCAGTTTTTAATGGTTTTAGAATTACGGTTTTAATTTCATTAAGATCGGACCACTATATCATATAGCTGCCATAGAAGCGATCGGTCGATTTATATGAAAATGTAAAATCCTACATGTAAAATGTAAAATGTACAAAATTCTATGTTTTTTCAACATTACTAAAATGGTTCGATTTTCAATGATCCAATTGCAGACTGCAAGGGTATCGTTTACCGAAGTTAGCTTTCTTTCTCGTTTTTATTTGTGTCAGAATGAGTTAATTCGGTATCCTTCTAATGAAGATCGTGCTAAAATTTATACGGCCACAAAACTAAATTTTTGGGCTTAAAAGTAACAAAAAGGCATTGGGCTAATTTAATCGTATTGTTCTTAATGAAATTAAAATCAAATAAGGAGAAAAAACCGCTGAAGTTCTCATCAAATCATCAAGTTTTTTTATACAAAATTTATATTGTTTAAACACTTTTTTGGTATCTTACTCCTAATAAAATTCTTAAAAAAATAAGGTATTGGTTATTAAAATTGGACAGCAACAGACATACATACATTCTCGGTTGTACCCTATGGGTACCGGGTATAAATATATAAAATATAAAACGGCAAAATATCAAATAAACTCACTTTACTTTTGTATTAAAACCAAATCGCCGAACCGATAAAATTGTCTTTCAGATCCTAGATGCTTTCAAGCAGCCATAGACACCTATTGTAAGTTCAATTATTTCGTTCAGCGTTAAGAGGCGCGGGACCTTCTATTCAATAATATCGGAAACTACTTAGTGAAAACTTTAAAGTTCGTTTTTGGAATTAAGTTAAGCCTTTTGTTAAATCCTATGAGCTAAACAAAATTGATCAAGTCCAAGCAGAAAATCTGGTAGAAGGTTGCTACCCCTATAAGGTTACCTATTTCACACACCTTATGTACATATATATGCTTTTATTATTAAATCTATAATAGTCAAAACATATTACACTAAAGCCTTAGGCTAGTTTAGGTTTTACTTAACCTGGGTTAGATTAAAATTATTTTGAAGAGGTAGTAGAATTTGACGTATTATTTTAAACCATGTATAACAATTTGTAATAGAACGAAACATTGCATTCCAACTAAATTTTGTTTACGTCTGCAATTCAAGTCTAGCTGTTTAAAAGAAAATTTGGTTCTCAACTAAAAAGTTACCATTGCATTGAGTGGAACAGAATTGAAGAATAACTGGAAAATTTCAGAACAATTAGGAACATATAAGCGTCGTAAACTTGACGGAGAGATTATAACGTTTTGAAAGTCATAAAGTCGTGGCAAGAATAACGTCATAGAATCGCGCAAACAAAATAAATAGTTAAACTATTTTTTAATTATTTAGAACGTAAACTCATTAAAGTTTGGAAAATATATATATTTTTAATATTTAAACTATTTTTTGTTTTTTGAACATTTTTATACCCGGTACCCATGGGGTACAAGGGTATTTTAATTTCTTGCAAGCCGAGACTGTATTTAACAGGCAGAAAGAAGCATGTCCATCTGTCCCTCCCTATTATTCAACAGATCACAGAGACTATAAAAGCTAAAGCTTTCAAAATTTCGTAACAACATTCTTATCTGTTTCGCCACGTTCACTTCCGCACCAAAAAAATCATGAAAAAGGTTTAGCAATGCTATGTTCGTTACTTTTGGTCTAAAGTAAACAAATATGAGTGAATGAGGTCCTCTAAAAATATGAGTAAAATCAGATGATAAACATAAAAGTTGTGGGGTTTTGACACTCATAAATTGTCTTATGCCACACGATTAAGCTAAGAAAATAAGAACATATTTAAGGGTACAGTTTTATTATAATTTAGTGCCAACCAATAAGGAAGCGTCTCCGACCCCATAAGCCATTTATATTCTTGGTCGGCATCACCAGTCGAGTCGATTTATTAAACATCTACATTTGTGTTCACAGCACCTTTTGCCTTTCTTGGGTGTTGCTCAACATGTTCCTAGCAACATTTTGTCTTCATTTGTCCATACTTTTCATAAATTTGAGCATAATTACAATAGACAATGGGAGTTAGCCATGTTTATGTGACTTTTAATTTAATGCAGCATGCTTCAGTTACCAGGGAGTTTTATTACTGATACACTGAGCCCCAGATTACTAAAATCTCATTATACAATTTTTCTATGGATACATTTTTCTTAAAGATTTTTTATGTTTACAAGTTTTACAAGAAAAAAATCTGCGGACTTCTTGTGTTTCATTTTATTATCGAGTTGTAGACCACCAATTCAGCCAACCGATGTTCCATTTTACAGGTGATGAACAACTGATAAATTTTTATTCCCGGTACCCATAGGGTACAAGGGTATTATAAGTTACTGCCAACCGAGAATGTATGTAACAGGCAGAAGAGGAAATCTCCGACCCTATTAAGTATATATATTCTTTATCAGCGTCACCAGCCAATTCGATTTAGCCGTTTCCGCCTGTCCGTCTATCTGTCTGTCTGTCTGTCCGTCTGCCTGTCCGTGTAAAACAGGGGTCCGCACGGCCCTATCCCGTGGGATAGGAAATTTCTCTGCCGGCGTCGCTGCCTCTCATACACAGTATAAACGTTCGTGTGACTTCGGCACAGGTCTTCGGCTTCGCTTCGGCGAAATTAAAGCACAAGGCTAGTGCTGCCGCATTGTCATGTTCTAGCTAAATCTAGCCGCTTTTAGCGTGAAATAGCTGTTTTTTTAGTTATAGCTCGTTATTATGCATATAAAACCAAAGTTAGCTTTTTTTTTTTGTCATATCTTGTTACTTATGAAAGAGACGGAAGTCTCTCTCTCTCATTTTTCACATACACAAATGCAGTGTTGGCATGTCAATGTAATGGTGCGGACCCCTGGTGTAAAACAACAGAACTGAGAGACTAGAAGAGGTAGAGCTACCGAATTCGGTGACAACATTGGAATCTATTGCTCGCAGATCAAGTTTGTATAAAAACTAAAAAAAAAACACTTCCGCCCCCGAAAATCATAAAAAAATCCTCTTCTTGAGAGAGAGAGTGATGTTGAGAGTGCCAGTGTGTGTTGCTTAACATGTTTCTAGCAACATTTGTCTTTGTTGGGTGTTGCTCAACATGTTTCTAGCAACATTTGTCTCTTTTGAGTGTTGCTCAACATGTTGTCAACATTTTTTTTTTTTCATATTCATGTGGTTTTTAATTTCCACAATGCTTTGGGTACCGTGTACCTCACAGTCGGTCACACTAGACTGTAGCTTTCCCACATGATTTTACTTAATTTTATAAAATTTGTTCATATTTGACAAATCGTAGCCTTTTTTCCTAAAACTAAATCAAATCGAGTAAAGTTAATAGACCATCTAAGGCGTTGTCCAACACTATACCTTCAATCTAGTAGTTGGCGGGCAAAACAATTTTTAAAATGTCTCATTTTACTTAACGGATTTCTGGAGTTGTGGGCCTATTTGATACCTTGCGCCATCAGCTTTAGAAACAAAAACGTTTTGATTATCCAACGAATCTTTTGAGTTCTTAGGGTGTTAGCAGCATGTGGAAATATAACTTAACAGATTGAAATTTCCACTTTTTATAGTTTATCGTGCTCCAGCACCCAAAGTACTTATCCAATGTGAATACATATTATTTAAAATATGTAACATCACCTGTAAGATAAATCATCGGTTGGCTGAATTGGGTGTCTAAGAAAAAAGATATAAAATAAAAACTTTTAAAAAAATCTTTAAAAAAATGTATCCATTGAAAAATATTTTAAATGACATTTTCGGGATCTGGGTTCGGGGTCTCAACGGTCTTATAGCATTTATATTTTTTATTTCGTAAACTGGTTTAATAAAACTCAATCCGTACAAAAGTGATAAAATTATACATTTTTATTTATTATATAATTTGACAAACAGTAATGACTTAGAAGTAAGGTTGCATCTAAGATCTGATAGTATCAGTCTAAGGGGGGAGAACGCCCTTCTAACTCTAAATTGCGTTGAAGGAACAGAATGCACATCCCCAGCCAGATGATATAAATGTGGGATCTGGTAATGGTAGTGGAGTGGCCAAAATCACAAGAAGCGGTCTCACCTACTAGTCTCTGTCTCTCCCTCTTTAAAAAATACTAAAAGGGGTATTCAATTGCAACGTGAGTAACAAGAGGCGGTCACTCCTCGTAAATTCAGTCGCCGCCAGCATCTCGAGAAGCGCACAACCTTTTAAGAAAACTTACCTACGATTTAAGAACCAACGTCGAATGTGAATTAACAATATCTACAATATCTACAAAGCCGGTGTTACAACTTTCCTTTAAAGATGACACTGCATAAATTGGTGTACTCTTGCTGTGGCGGACGTGTTTTTCACCGCTCTCACTGTTTTTATTTTACTCACAAACTTAAAAATTTTATAATTTGCATCCTTATGCCCAAGAGTAAGCACAACATTGCATCTTAACCTTTATTTTTGAGCAAAATTATAAAAATAAAATTACTATCATTATTTGATTTGCTTTATTTTTTGATGACAAAATGATTATTTCATGAGTTTTATTTTTTGATAAAAAATTTTTTGATAAAAAATAATCGTTTTTAATACGTTTTTTTTAGTACTCATCAAATAATGATTATATTTTCATTAAAAAATTAATATTACAAATTTGAAGATTATGGTGCCAATGCTAAAATTACCCTTAGGGAAAAACAATGGTATTTTTCTTGCTCTTGTACAAATACTAAATGATTGATTGAAAAAAAAAAAAAAATAATAATAATAATAATAGTAATCATTATTTGCAGTCTCTTATTAAATCTGTAATAGAATTTTTGGAAATGTTTATACGTAAACAAAAAAGTTTTAAAGTTAGCCAGTTGAATGTAGTCATTTTAAGATTAAAAATTGTTCTTTTTTTACAATTCAGCTATTTTACTTAAAATTACTAATGCCGAGCTGTCACCAACCATAAAATTGCAAATATGAAGCGATTAGCGAGTCTATTACTGGGTTTATACACACCCTCGAATACATGCAATCATATTGATAGATAAGGTGCCAATTCTTTAAAATAATATTTGTATCTGTTTATTCAACAGTTATATACTGGGCTTAATACAGGCCGCATACAAGTACATGCAGGGCATCTCATCTGTCAGTATGAATACATGCGTTCTAGTGTATTTATAAACCCAGTATAAATAATTATACAATTATAATTAATTACATAACTAAAGGGATAATACATTTTTCCACTTTGCTGTTGCTCTATTTACATATTTAATATTTATCTGTAACTAACTATAAACTATAAATAAATAAAATGAAAAAAAAAACAACAACAAAATATTATAGTAATACAAATTATGTGAATATTTTATAATTTCAGTTTTAAATTTATATAACTTATTTTCCTTTTACTTTTTTCTCATTTGCTTCCCATACAAAATATATCAATTCGTGGGATTTGAAAAATCGCTCTTATTGTTATGAAAACGATAATGAAATATTCAACGGATCCGTACCGCGTATGCCTTATACAGTACACGACAAGTCGTCTTCACTGGGGGATCCATTGACGGAACCTGGCGAGTATGAAAATCTTCCGTTTCATGGCCTGCAAACGGCCCCTAACAAGGTACAGTTATTATATAAATCAGTTTACTTGCACTTTTTAGAAATAGCATCACTTATTCGGATTATGTATAGCTAGGTTTCATTTAACTGATTCATTCTAATATAACTTTCGGTTAACGAACAATTTTTAAAAATAATATTATATTTAATCAAATTAAGGTTTGCTTTTTTGCTTTCTTAATCACATCGAGCTCAAAAGAGATTAATTCAAAAAATCAAACCTAGGTTTTTTTATATTATATTAATTGTAAATGTAATTACGTGATTTAAGTAATGTTCCTTAGCTTCCTTTAGATTAGTTAATTCAAGCAGTACAAAGCAGTATTATTTATATGTTTAAATAGTCAATAATACAATAAGAATCATATAACTAATAGCTCACAATAAGAACTCAAATTATTTTTAAAATGCGATCGGTTATCTTTAGATTAAGCAGACTTACCTTTTTAAATAATTACACAGGTCGACAAAAATCGAAACCTTACGAAGCCCAGAGCTGGTATAAGGCTTAAAAAAAGCGTCGGCCTTTCTATTTCAATATTAAACAAGAATATCTAATGGGGAACATCTCTTTTTTTAGTTATAATGCATTTTACAACTTGAGTTTTGTCACCAATTTTTGCTATGTTGTAGCCCTCATATCTGAAAATTTATTTAGAAACATAGATTTATTAGAACATAGATGTTCTTTTTTACAACTTTTGAGGAATTTATTGGTATTAAGTTAACGACTTTAAAAATAAATTCAACTTTGTCCAAAATATTATAATCAAAAATATCCAGAGAATGTGTTGTTTTGTGTGCTTAAATTATAATACCAAACCCATGTTTCTAACCAAAGCCAAGACTCGCACCAGATTTGTTAAGTTTCAGGGATACAATATAGCAAATTTGTTTGACAAATTTCAAAATTTTGAAAAAGGTGATGCATACTTGTACTTGTATACCCTTGAAGAGGGTATTAGTATTTTGACCAGAAGTTTGCAACGCAGTAAAGGAGACATCTTTGACCCCATAAAATATAAATATTCTTGTTCCGCATCACCAGCCGAGTCGATCTAGCCATGTCTGTCTGTCTGTCTGTCGGTTTCTACGCAAACTAGTCTCTCAGTTATTTAGCTATCAAGGTGAAATTTTTAGCATGGTCTCTTTTCTTTTGCAAGCAGTATATATGTATGTATCCTAAAGCTCCCATAGGAATGGCGAAAATAATGTAAAAAAATTATAACTTCCCTATTTTTCAACTTATTTTGAGATATAACTACGGTTATAATTTCATTAAGATCGGACAACTATATCATATATCTGCCATAGAAGCCATCGGTCGATTTATATGAAAATGTAAAATTCTACATATACAATGTAAAATGTGTAGGTCAATGTTATTCAAATTTAAAAACTCCGATATTTTTTCAACTTATCAAAATGGATCGATATTTAATGATCCAATTGGAGACTGCATGGGTATACAAACTTCGGCGTACCGAAGATAGCTTAATAACTATTAATTGACACAAAATTGACAAAAGAAAATTTTTCAGCTGTAGGTGCAATTTAATTGTATCTCTTATGTGCCTATATGGACAATTTTCGAATGTCGAATGCGATTTAGCCATGTTCGTCTGTCCGTTTGGCCGTCTGTCTGTCCGTGTGAAACAACAGATCTCACAGATTATAAAAGCTATAGTTACCAAATCTGATGACAACATTGGAATCTATTGCACGCAGATCAAGTTTGTTTTAGAATTTGGCCACTCCCACTTCTGCCCCCGAAAATAGTAAAAAACTTTATATAAGCTATAGTAGTACTTTTCGGCTCAAAGTAAATAGATAAAATAAATATAAATTTAAGTAAAACAATAAAGTTTTTGTGTAAGCTTCTTCTTCTTATTCTGAGCGGCCACAAAGTCAGTAGCGAAAAAAAGTGTTGCGTGCTTTCGGTCGCAGTATTAATTCGTAATCCAGCTACGTACAGCTGCAGAATTTGTCTTTTTTGGGTGTTGCTCAACATGTTTTTAGCAACATTTGTCTTCATTGGTCAACATTTTGTTTTTTCCATGTCCCTGTGCTATTTAATTTTACCGACAGTGATTTGGGTACCGGCTATCATACAGTCGGTCACCCTAGATTGTAGCTTTCCTACTTGTTTTTTCTTGTCGATGTTTTCTCTTTTCTACATAAAAGAACATTTTATTTTAATTTTATACTTGCAAATAGAGACAAATAGATTTAAATAAATAGTCTGACATACCCACAGACACATCTATATTTGAATCAGTAGCTCTGATATTTTTGTATAATACATAAACATTTATTTAAATAGGGCATCGTCAAGATAATCTCAGACCTTTAGAAAATTAGTCCCATAGTCCCTTATCACCCGTGAACTCTAGTTTTCTATTAGCACATAGAAAGTACGTAACCAGAATTATGTATCGTGTACTATCTGTTATATACAGTTTCTTCAGTTAGCACTTAATGAAACCAAATGTAGAATGCTTATGTGCCTATAAAGTATTCAAATTTCTTCTGATAAAATCAAAACCCAAAATACAGTCTGCGTATTTACAAAGTCTGCGAAAACTAACCATAAACTAATCACTGCTTTAATTCTTTTACTTCTTTGCATGTTTCGTGTGCTAACTAATAAATGCTACTAATGCAATGGATTCAAATCACAGTTCTTTACTACCCCAACAAATTTTAATAACACAAAAAATGTGGACCACGTCGGTCCACGACCTAAGAGGCACAATGGAGATAGCAGTAAGCTATCGGTCGTTCATCACCCACATCCACAGACACTACAGAATCCTCTGACGTACTCTCACCACTTCAGCGATCATGAAATGGAAAGAAATCCCAGATCGCAGTACAATAGCATGCACCGCCAACCAACAAGCTATCAGCATAATCGAAGCTTTAATGAACTATCTTCTGCTGATAAAAGCCAACAAAATTTAAGCAATGTATTCTCAACGAACTGCAATGAATTCTTCCACTGTGAGCAACACAAAAAAAGGAGCACACAAATATCAAATGGGGCGGAACACAAGATCAACAAAAACTCCTTGTCAGATGTTCAATTACCAAATGATATAGAGCATGATTATCATCCCACCTATGCTATGTTGAGGCGGACTTCGCCTCCACCTACCGTTCCAAACACGTCGCTACTAAATACTAACCCCTTTCTGACTTCAAGTAATATTAAAAAATACAACAAAGTAGGGGAAGAGTTAATAGAAAGCATGCCTCGTGAAAAAACAAGCAAAGCCACGTTAGTCATGGAAAAAAGGTTCTACTCGTTGAAGTATTCAAGCGGAAACAAGATTAAAAAGAAGGTTTGCAATGTAAAGTCCTGTATGGATTCAACCAAATCTCCCTCCTTTTCACATATGTGCAAAAACAATCAATATATTGCTGGTAATAGACATTGTCATATTGAATCAACTAGCCAGCCCATGCGTCACTATGATCCCCCTGGTTACGAGAATATGGTGAATAATTCTACCGCCGATCAGGGTACAGTAAATATGGACGGAGGCAGAAGCAACCAAAAATCTATTCCAAACCTAGCTAGTGTGCAGTTGCATGCGCTTCCAAATGATAAAGAGGAGACTGCTGTCGTCCAGCAAAAAAAACAACACCAGCATCGCTATCACCACCAAAAAAATGATGGCTTGTGTGCGGAAAGTTGTGGAGAATTCCCATTAATGGAGCCCGAGTGTATTAGCATTTATCGAAGTGACTCCGGGATATCTAACAGCTCCTATGAGTCCCAATTACCTGCGACTTTGTCACAGTTTCTTCCATCTAAAAAAGAAACTGCAGACTCATCCTCTGGCTTATTATGTCGAAAACCTGTTTACATGAACATGGAAACTCAGAGTAGTATATTAAATTATGGTGATGTGACAAGAGAAAATGTAGGCTACAGATCTTCCCTTCCCAAAAGGAAAAGTGAAGTCGAAGTAGTTGTTAATGAACCGGAATCGCTGTCCTCCAGTGCCCCAATATACAAAAGTAGTTGCGCCGACACGGCTGCCTTAAAAAAAATGCAAACCGTTGAAAGAAACATGAGTACTCCTGACACTTTAGAACAATATCAACTTGAACATCAACTTGAACGTTCTGAGTCCACCTCCTCAGTTACCCCACAACGCGACGTTGGAGCGATATCACAACCGAAATTCACGGAGGTTTCAAATCATTTTGAGGTTTGTATTAAAAAGATGACACATAACTATAAGAATGTTTTTAATTTTGTTTATGTTAATTTGGATATAACAATTTTGGGGTGCAAGGGCTTGGGGTAATCGTTGCCTTGGGGATATTCTAGCTTTTCAGGGTTCTAACTGGAATTATAGATGGCATTAGGTTTTACTACTGTACAATTGTAAGCATTTTCGAGGAGAAATACGTACCTCTAAGAATTAATTGATTTGTAAATAATGGGAGCTATATGCACTGAGGAGCAAAACTGTAACACCATTTTCGATTTCTTACTTCAACGGTCTGTATCCTGAGTTATATATAATGCATGCTGAAGATCTTAGTCTTTTTTGAAGATTTTAGATTTTTTTTTTTCGTATGTGACTCATTTGACTATGTTTTCTGAAAATTTGAAACAATTTGATTGGACTGAAGAAATATGGCAAAAAAAAATTTAAAGAATGTCAAATGTAACAGTTTTGCACCCTGAACCTTTTTTTTGTAATCTTGAATTTTAAGGTTCGAAACTCAATCACTAGGCTTTGTTTTTATTGGATGTGATCGTTTTTGGTTCAATTAGGCAGTAATAATTGCTTAGGTAAGAGAAAAACAAACTTAAAGTTCTACCATTTGTATGAAATTTAGAGGTTATGTTACATTTTTAAAGTTAAAAAAAAAAAAAAATTTATTAACTTTTTTGTTTTGATTTGATTACCAATAAAATTTCCAACTAATTGATTATAGCCAAGGCGCCCATACAAATTTCCATAGAATCAGAAATTGTAAACCACTCTATTTACTAATCAGTTTGCCCCGTTGCTTCCCTTTGTTCAATTTAAATGGTCAATACCTCATTTTGTTAGAAATTTCATTGGTAATAAAATCAAAACTTAAACTTAATTATTACTGCAAAATTTAACTAAAAACGACCACCAATTCAAGATTACAAAAAAAAAGTTTCGGGGGCAAAATGTTTTTTATAACATTAAGAGGTTTGTGATTAATATGTTTATCTTAAGTTTAGAGCTTAGTTTTCTAGACAGATCAATTCCAGCGTATATCTGAAGCTTTTTTAGCTGAAGATGCTTCTGACGAAATATTCCTTGGCTTAGAAGTATTTTTGCTCGAATGTAGATCCCACCGCCTTTGGGCTCTGTTTGTCACAATGTCAAAAATGTCGTGGGTTCGTCAGTCAGTCAGTCACACTGTCATTCATTCAGTCAGTCACCTCCAAGCAATATCGAAGCGTTGACGCAGCCACACACAAAACACAGACACAGACGCCCGACCGACTGAGTGACTGAACGACCGATTAACACCGACACCGACATCGACCAGACCTCAAAAACGAACGCACACACACCGAGGCGCAGCACACGCAGCCCGAACACACAGATACATTTGACCTTCTTAACAGTTTTTTTTTGCCATATTTCTTCCGACCAATCAAATTGTTTAAAATTTTCAGAAAACATAGTCAAATGAGTCACCAACGAAATAAGACTAAGATCTTCAGCATGCATTATATGTAACTCAAGATACACACCGTTGAAGTAAGAAATCGAAAATGGTGTTACAGTTTTGCTCCTTAGTGTATATAATATATATAGAGTCGTCCGATTTTAATAAAAATAATAACACAGTTTTGAAATTATAATCGGGCCACAGAAATCTTGAGGGTTCTAAAATGACTTCAAACGAAGTCCAGTGTTTGAGGCGCCAAATTCAGTGCAAACTTATTAATTATACCCTTGCAGGGAGTATTATAATTTTGATCAGAAGTTTGGTATATTTTCGCTATTTTTAAATATATTGGGCTCAAATTACATATATGACCCTTTTATTATATTATAGCTATACATTTTAAATTTCATGCAAATTGGACCGCAATATTTTTTAGCTGCCATAGGAACAATGGGAAAATTAAGGGAAACAAATTATAACTTCTCTGTTTTTCAACGTATGTTTGTAAATTTCCTGATATAGCAGTTTTTACGGTTTTAGAGTTACGGTTTTATCATATAGCTGCCATAGAAGCGATCGCTTGATTTATACGAAAAATCTAAAATGTGTAGCTAAATGATATAAAAATATCGCCTTTATCCAATTGCAGACGGCAAGGGTATACGAACTTCGGATTTCTTTCTTGTTTATATTTTAAATCCAATAAGCTCAATCTTGAGCTGGCTAGAATATGTTACCTTTTCTTAATATAATTATATATAAAGATATCTAATTTTAGTTACTTTATTTCCTTACATGAATTTTTTGTTGGAATTGGGATATACGCGGCGGTAACAACATCATCGTTTATATTGCATGCTCTTAATTATTCAACTAACGGTAGCAAATCAAATGGCAGGCTTTTCATCCATTTCTAGCTAAAAATGGGAAAAGTGATGACAGTCGAAATAACCACAACGGCAAACTCCGAAGACAAACTATCAGCGACCCATACTCACATATTAAACGACATCCATATGGAGCCATTGCCTCAGTTAAGGCGCCAAGAACGTCAGAGAAAGGTCAAATCCAGAACTTCACTAGTAAGATTGAGGACATATCCAATGAACGGGTGCTAGTTCCAAAAGAATTGCTTGCTCAGGAACCACGATTAGATTCCCTGACCCTCAAGGAAGATTTTCCAGTTGACATCCTTTCGAAGGTCTTACACGAACCGCTTGGAGAGATGGACTACGATTGTCTGGCTTCGGGCCGGCCAATACGCTTGCCATTACGAAAATATCACACCTTCCATTTCCAAAACACTCAAACAGCAAACGGTAAGCTACATCGGCTACGGCAGCAACTACAGCATCACCTGCGAGACAGAGTTAAGTTTGATCAAGAAAAGTGTTTATTGTCCCACTGTCCACAGTTGTTGTGTGAACAGTATGCTTTCAAACCAATTTCGCCAACACCTTCTGTAACAGAAGTTGCGGAGTTGATGGCTAAAAAGAAAAGCGATTGGTCTTGTTCTGATCCAAAATATGACCACTTTTCTAAAGATGCGGATAACGATGAAGATCCTGGTTACTCTTTCTGTGAAGAAGAAGCATAGTAGTCAACTAGTCAACGATAATTATCCCACCTTGGACAATCTTTAATCATATTCCTAAGCTCCCCCTAACCATGGAAAATACTTGAAAAGAGCCAAAACTTATAATACCGCAAAAGCATCTTCTTTTTACTTTTTTACGCTACAAAGTAACATATAATCAAATCCAAGCGATGCATGCAAGGTATTATATATAAAATTTGTATTATATATGTATGTTTATATTAAATGTAATGACACACAAAAGTCTAATTGTATAATGCTAACACCTAAAAATATTTCTTGATTACAAATAAAGCAGACAGAATTTTGATATTTTAAAAGAAGGATTTTTTTATATTTTCGGCTTAAATTCGGTCCTCATATCATTGGGATTGTGCAATTCAATTTATTTATAGTTTGTGTTATATTAATTACTAAGTAATTCACTATTTAGCACATTTTTATACCCGATATCCGTATGCTATAAGAGAATTTTAATTAGTGCAAAGCTAGAATGTATTTTGCAGAGTTCGATTCTGTCAATATGGCAATTATAATTAATAGCAAGCGATATAATTATGCAATAATTCTAATATAATTTGTTTTTTTTTTTTAAATAGGCCAATCAATTATGTATTACAACTATTTATTTTTACTACATTTTTTTTTTATTTATTTATTTATTTTTTTTTTATTTAGAAAAAGTTATGATTTTTATACCCGGTACCCATAGGGTACAAGAGTATTATAAGTTAGTGCCAACCGAGAATGTATGTAACAGGCAGAAGGAGGCATCTCCGACCCCATAAAGTATATATATCCTTGATCAGCGTCATCAGTCGAGTCGATTTAGCCATGTCAGTCTGTCCGTCTGTCCGTCCGTGTGAAACAACAGATCTCAGAGACTATAAGAGCTAGAGTTACCAAATTTGGTGACAACATTGGAATCTGTTGCACGCAGATCAAGTTTGTTTTAAAATTTGGCCACGCCCACTTCCGCCCTCAAAAATCATTAAAAACGTAAAATAAGCTATACTCGTTATTTTCGGGTTAAAGTTTAAAAAAAATAAATTAATAGGCTCGAGCGGACGTTTTCTGAAAATTTCAGTCAAATCGGACTATAAACATGCGAGATATTAGCAATAAGGTTAGAATTTTAACACAATCCCCTAAGGCACTGCTGTGGCAAGCTGTAGTCGACAGGTGGTGCAATCGAGCCTTGGCCGCGCGATATAATGGCGCCAATTGCAGAAGAAATTACAAAAGAATATAGATAGAGCAAAAAATAACATTTCAGTTTTTGGCGTCCTTATTAAGTGTATCATTCATATTTAAGTATGACATTAAATTGTTTGGGTCGTGAGCTAATTCGAGAGGCGATATTTTTAAAAGTATCGAAGAGAGTATGATAATGTACGTACAATTTTAAAATGCCTTTTAGTGCAAAGCACAAACGTTTAGGTGCCGGGTATCTCACAGTCGAGCACAGTCGACTGTATCTTTCTTACTTTCTTACTTAAAATGCCATTAGTAGAAGAATTGGTAGTTACAGATAATTTTGACACAGAACGATAGACAAAGGACCAATTTAATTAACGCATTGAGCCTTAAATTTTTTGCTGTAAAAATTTGGAGTTCGAGTTCGAACTCGAAGTGCCTCAAATCGAGCTTGTAAGCGCGGAACTAAATCTGGTTTCCCGCCACATCAAATACTTTAGACTGCCTTTTCCCCACATCTCATACCCATAGGGAACAATGGTATTACAAGTATAAGTTAGTGCCAATCGAAAATGTATGTAACAGGCAGAAGAAGGCATCTTCGACCCCATTAACTATATATATTCTTTATCAGTATCACAAGTCGAGTCGATTTAGTCATGTCCGTCTGTCCGTCTGTCCGTGTTGGTAAACAAATCTCAGAGACTATAAGAGCAAGAGTTCCCAAATTTGGTGACAACATCGGCATCTATTGCAAGCAAATCAAGTTTGTTTAAAAATTTTGGGCACGCCCACCACCGCCCCCGAAAATTATAAAGACCGTTATATAAGCCATAGTCGTGATATTCCGCTTAAAGAAAATAAATAAAATAAATAAATATGCATTCGCGGACGTTTTCTGAAAATTTTAGTAAAATCGGATGATAAACATGGAAGTTATTAACAATACAGTTTCTGTGTGTGCTTCTTCTTCTTCTGTACTAATGGGGATTTGCTCAACATGATCCTAGCAAAATTTGTCTGTTTTGGGTGTTCCTAGTAACATTTGCCTATTTTGATTGTTGCTCAACATGTTTCTGGCAAAATTTGTCTTCATTAGTCAACATTTCACTTTCCATGTTCATGGGCTATTAAATTTCACGCACAATGCTTTGGGTACCGGGTCGGTCACACTCGACTGTAGCTTTCTCACTTGTTTTTTTTTTTTGTCCTTTCGTATGCACACGATTCACAAAAACTATCCAACATATCAGAGTGAGTCTAATTTTATTCACTTCAGAATTAAATATTCTTCTATTTTAAACGAAATCTTTGTAAAACAGTATTTTTTTTGTACTTACTTAGGAAGGTAAAAAATTACATATTTTTACCGAAAATTAAATGTTTTTTTTTAACTGTTTTAATATTTTATTTGTCATATTTACTTTTGAGTTTTTAGGTTCAAATAGAAGATACATTCATAATGTACACAAATAATTTTAGTTTTTTGGTTTCCGATACGAATTACGAGCTCTAACGTGTCAATAACCGAGAAACTCAAACCTCGAGACGCTGTGACAAATGTTCCATAAGTCCCCGCCATTTTGTAAAACACAAAAAATAACACCTTTAACACCACCTTAAAATATATCCTCAGTTCCAAGATAATCGTTATATTTTTTCTATTTTTTTTCTTTCAAAAAATTCCAAATTTTTTTACGTTTACGTGTATGTCCCCCCTTAAGCAGTGTCAATTACAGTGGACTCCATGACTTTTTTACATTTGTTCAATTGTGAATAGTAAGCAATTAAATTAAACAAGTTTTATTTCTAAAAAAATTAATTTAATTTACTCTCCTTAAATATCATTAATGCCCACCATTTAATTTTTTTCACGGACGTTGATGTATTACGAGTGGCCCTTCAAAACCTAGCACCTGCTTGTAAGGGGTAGGTATTAATAGGCGCGAAGGAAATTATAAACACAAAAATTAAGTTTTAAATAAAATCCCGTTGGTTTATGGAACGATAATGATAATATAGTTGGTCCTAAAACTAACCTTTGTGGAACTCCCTGAGCGAGAGGCAAGAAATCAGATTTCAGACTTCCTGAAACAAATGTCTGCAGTCTATTAGTAAGGTAGGTTTGAAGCAGCGGTAGTACAACTTCGATTCTTTTTGAACCGAGATTGCTTGTTACTAAGGATATGGTTATTTTGCAACCATAGTCAGTCGTACTGACTATACTTCTCATCTAGTCAACAATATTCTTGACCTTATCCTTAGTCAGTGAATCGACCTTAAAACTTTAACTAATTTTCAAAAAATTGTGTGCACACGTGAACCATCTTACTTGTTTCAAAAACTTCTTACAGCTCAATCGCAAAGATCACAAAACTTTATTATGTCCAAATATAAAACCCTTGTGCTCGGGGAGGAAATTCTTTATTAACTCTTTTCTTCTATGGTACAATCTACCTGTTTTAGCCATCAGAAGCGCGTCTCAGTTTATTTAATATAGTTGCAAGGTATTTTATTTTAAAGCAAAAATTGTTTTCTCAATCTAAAAACTAGTTTGTAATTGTAATACCCAAATTGTAAACTTAATTTTGTTATAATTTAAGTGCTACATTTAAATTATTTATTTTATTTTAAAATTTTTCTCAAATCGTTCTCTATAGCTAAATACAGATGGTGGGCTGTCAGAGATAAAATCATATGTCATAAATATCAAGTCATGTTAAGTAAAGGCGGGGACACATAGTTGGTCATATAAGAGGTCTTTCGACATATCACTAAAAAAGAATACATCTAACAATGAGCTATAAGTACCATACTTGTGAAATGGTTAGGTATGTGATTGTAGACCAATTTTTGTCCAAGTGATTTAATATCATTGTAAACATGATGTTCAATGATCTTATTGTTGTTAAGATCCCCCGCTATGACAACATTTTAATACCCAAAGGATATGTCTCTAAGAAAATTCATAACATCTCCGATTTGGCTTTGGCGATGGGGTCTGTATACACAGCAGATGATAGCTTTAGTCTTAAGTCTGTTTGGTCAGTAATCTCCATTAATGTAGATTTTACAACACTATTAACTTCTACAAGCTTGGATGTTAATTTTGGCTAACATAGATGGCCACGCCACCGGCATGGCTCACTCGATCAGCCCTAAACAACACGTTCCCAACACACCCATCACTCACAAACGGGACATCACTAAAGCCATTGACAAAACGAGGTTTCTGACACACATACTACATCAACATGAAAAATAACTTTCTAAACTCCACTCACTTTCCTTACTAGGCCTTAGGCGCGATCTTAAGACCCTCTCTTTGTTTACTTAAAATTTCTCAAGTTTTGGTTAACGAGTATAGGCAGTTCCCAGCATCGCGAACACACTTTCTGGCTATAAAACTACCCTTAAAAATTTTGTTTCTTTGTTTTTTTTTTTATTTGTACGTAAATGTATTAGATCTACGCTGGGTGCAAATAGTAGCCTCGGTAAATATTAGTTTTTTATTTTTTTATATGGCAAAAAACATGCCCTCGCGAACAAACAAAAAACGGAAGTGTTTTTTGGCTGCATATAAAGAAATGCAAAACTCAGCGAAGTTGAAGGAAATAGTAAAGAACAAAAAAATGTCGCTTTAAAAAGGGATAATGTAGCTTTAATTTAAGACCCCATTCTCCAAATTTATTAAAGTAGTTTATTTTCTATAATTGAACGTCTTCATTTGCTGAGTTGATATTTCAAACTGAATCTTTATTTCAAAGCGGTCATGAGATTCTTAAAACTAGTCTTATCGCTAGACCAACGCAGTGGTTTGTTTAACCCTAACATGGAAAAAATTCTTGAGTGCGATGGGAAAGACACAGCTATCCCGCACTTATCTTTGAAGATATTTTGTGACCCACGCAGGGGTTCAGAATACATATTTGTCAAGATTGCATATTTGTCTGTGATAGGCTCAAGTGGCCGCTGTTTAGAGATACGCGCACATGCGCTCAAGCAGATCACAGGTCGATTTGTTACAGATCTACATATGTACATATGTATGTATGTATGTATGCATATAAATATATAAAAATGTGTTCGTGTGTGAACTATGCAATAAACTTTTAAGTCCCCATACCAATCTAAAAATATTTTAATTCGAAAAAACGTTGAACATTTTCTTATTATTTGAACCATGTCTGTCGTTATGTATGAAATCTTCGTTTTAGAGTCCTGAAAGCACTTTTTGGATTTCCCGATAGTTGGCCGGGAAACGGAAAAAAAGCTAGATTTACGATAAACGACAAACGACTGAAGTTGTAAAGGTATTTTGAAAGTATTCACTCTGCCTTGACATAATTTATCTAAATAAAAAAATGGCGTATTTATAATAAAAAAAACATTTTTTTAAGTTTTTTGAATTTTTTTCAAAAACGGCTCCTACTTTGTTAGTCAAAATGTGAGCAGCAATCTCAAGGGTATGACAGGTAGCTGGTACACATTTATAGCTATTGAGATTGCTGCTCACATTTTGATATACAACACATATCTCCGAAAACTCGCTTGCTCGAGATATTACTCAATAAAATTTGTAGCAATGTTCTTATATAATTAACTTCTTACATTAATTTTTTTTTTCTAATTTTTCCCATTTGAGTTAAAAACAAAAACTTCTGATATCAATTAAAAACACATCAATCAAAACACACATCAAGGCACCAAATTTTTTGACGATAAACGGCATTAAGTTAAGATCAGGAGTGGACGGCCGTCCACAAAGATATGAGCATGTTTTATCTATCGTAATATATAGTGGAACCTCCATCAATGTGCATAAAATCATGCCGAATAGACCTCGAGTTAGTCAGAACGCTCATATTTAATAAAAATGTTGATAATATCTGTACCACTAAATCACAATAGTCAATAAATTTCCCTCTCAAATATCCGTTCGTATAGTATAATAAAATATAATAGTACTATAGATCAATTTATAGACTAAATGGAATTAGAAGAACACATAATTCATTAAAAATATACTACTTAGCGATACTCAAGGTCTAATGACTTTCTATGTTAAGTTGGAAATCTTGTTTATACATACAAGATAACAATATACAGTAGAGTATTCATAGGATAATATTAAATACATTGATTGATTTGTTTAGGCTTTTGTATGGTTGACTATTTAAACATTGTTGTAGAATTATGAAAATATATTTATTGAATTGAATTCATATTTTATTAATAGGCAATTGATTTGAAATTAATGCAAAAGTTTTAGATAATTGAATACAAAAGCGATTAAAACAACTTTACGGCTGAAATATTTTTGCAACCTAAATACAAACACTCACCAAATATATAGATAATTAACAAAGTTATCGCACTGTGATTTAATCAAATCAATTGTAATTTTTTAGAATCTGTCCGACTTTGAGGATCCTTACAAAAGCAGCAATACCTATATATTCTAAGTTTTTATTCGCTTAA
>VNJO01010100.1:0-12585 GCA_008042535.1 Drosophila tani | reverse complement strand
ATTTTAATAGCGAATCGAAAAATATACGCCATTTGGCTATCCGTTGATTTTTGGCCATAATATGCTCTCAGAAAGACCTCAAATATTGTTAATTATAAAGAAACACTAATGAAAGTCTTAGCCGAAAAATAATAATAATAATAATTAAAGATAATCATAACTAAGCCAAAACAGCCTTAAATTCAATTCGGAAAGCTGTTCTAGGTTCGTTTTTATTTGGTCAATAAAACTGCAAACTTATTTAAGAAATTAAAAAAAATATTTTTTTTTTCAAATTTTGAGAATTTTAATTTAATTTAATTTAATTGATAAAATTTTGAAAAATCGATCCAAAATTTTTTTCTCCAATTTTTCAATATTTTACTTCCAAATAATTAAGATTTTAATAGCGAATCGAAAAATATACGCCATTTGGCTATCCGTTGATTTTTGGCCATAATATGCTCTCAGAAAGACCTCAAATATTGTTAATTATAAAGAAACACTAATGAAAGTCTTAGCCGAAAAATAATAATAATAATAATTAAAGATAATCATAACTAAGCCAAAACAGCCTTAAATTCAATTCGGAAAGCTGTTCTAGGTTCGTTTTTATTTGGTCAATAAAACTGCAAACTTATTTAAGAAGTTTAAAAAAAATATATTTTTTTCAAATTTTGAGAATTTTATAAAATTTTGAAAAATCGATCCAACATTTTTTTCTCCAATTTTTCAATATTTTACTTCCAAATAATTAAGATTTTAATAGCGAATCGAAAAATATACGCCATTTGGCTATCCGTTGATTTTTGTCCATAATATGCTCTCGATATTCCTCGATGGGATTCCTCGATAGGTTTCCTCGATAGGATTCCTCGATAGGATTCCTCGTTGAGATTCCTCGATAGGATTCCTCGATGGGATTCCTCGATAGGATTCCTCGATAGGATTCCTCCATAGGGTTCCTCGATAGGATTCCTCGATAGGATTCCTTGATGGGATTCCTCGATGGGATTCCTCGATGGGATTCCTCGATAGGATTCCTCGATGGGATTCCTCGATAGGATTCCTCGATAGGATTCCTCGATGAGATTCCTCGAGGATTCCTCGAGGATTCCCTGATCCAGGATTCCTCGAGGATTCCTTGAGGATTCCTCGAGGATTCCTCGATCCGGGATTCCTCGAGGATTCCTCGAGGATATATATATATATATACATATATATATATATATATATATATATATATATATATGACATTTGGGTCTGTAAATTGATCTTGCTTACCTTAAGCCCAATGATCGTCCTTCCCATTCCTAGCTACGACCAATAGCCTCTGATTGCTGAATCCAGCATTACAACAACGCGGGGTCTAACAAAATGTATACAATTGTTAAAGATTGGTAAAATTTTGTTTTCTTATTATTTGCAATGTTTTGTTTTTAAATAATTAAATTATAACTGAAAAACATTTTAACAAATTACAAATGGCATTTATCGCCGCGCACACTGGATCTGGTCGGGGATGAGCTCCTCCTTTCATTCAGCATTTTATCAACCGTCTTTGCTGCGGCCGTTGCTTGGGGCATGACCTGGTCTCCCTGGGAAAGCTGGGTTGGATTTTTGGCCTCCACTGCCGCGGACACGGCCCGGCATGCCGCGGCCTTCACCTTCTCGTACTCGGCCTTCGCCTGGGCAAACTGTTTGGCCAGACGTGCGCCTCGCTCCTTAGCCTTCGCCATTATTTTGTTCTTCTCCTGCAAATCGGCGTTGGACTGCTCGCATAGGAAGTCGAGGTCAGCGAGGCTACTTTTTAATTGGTCCACCAATTCCTGCATGGTGGCCACATTATGGTCGGCCAGCTTGGCGGCGGCTCCGGCGGCAGCCACATTCTCCCGACTGGTCTCCAGGGAGGCTCTGATCTGGCCCACTGCCGTGTCGGCCTCCCGGATTTCCCTTGCCAAGTTATCCACAATCGCCTGCTTGCCCTCGAGCACAGATTCCGCGGTCCGGGCGGCGGCCATCGCCTTCTCCGCCAGCATCAATTTCACCTGGCGGGAGGCATTTTGGGCAGCGCCAGCTTGAGCTTCGTTGGCGGCCTTGGCCACCTCGGCCGATTCGTACGCCAGTTTCATGGCCTTAAGCCGGGAGTTTTCGTTGCCGCTCATCATTGAGGCCTTGCAAGGGGATGATCGGCCGCAGGATCCAGGCTTAATAGGCTTGCTACCGCCATCCGATCCGCAGTTACTGGCATCCGATGGCATAACTGCGAGGGCGTGGTCCGGATTGGGTTCCATTCCATAGAATGGGAAATGGAGTATCACCAGCACCATCCAAATCGTTAGGAGCTCCATGTTGTAATGAGAAATGTGAACTGTGAAATGTTGAAGCAAACATCGTTGGTTACTGGGGTATTATTTATAAGTTTAGCATGGAGAAAGTAATAACCTTAAATTTTAACAAGGAGTCCAAATAAGATCGGCCCCTAAGGCAGGAGCCACTCAATCTGAAAGTGTGTAGGCCCGGACCTTTATCATGTGCCGGTGACGTGGTGCTAAGATGTCGGCTTCCGGACACTAATGCCTTTTCTATTGATATACATATTATAAGGGAAATAAAAGAAAATAAATAAGGAATACGCAAAATAAGAAAGTAGACTAAATAAAAACCAATAAAATCATCTGGATAATTGGTATATATTCTAACTAATTCTAAACTAGTTGCACGACTGAAAAAATACAGCAATATAATTTTAGTTGAGGTTTATTATTCTCTGAGTATATATTAGAAACTAAAACCAATTTATTTAAATTGTAATTGGCAATAATATTATTGAGCCATTAAATAGAGACTTTAAAAGCAATACGCATAAATACAAATTTGGTCTATAAATATATTCACTAAGCAATTCCAAATGACAGCATACAGCACAAAGTTATGGAATTTTTCGCACGACCGAAAGTGGAAGTTTTTCCTGCAAAAGCAAAGCAAAAATACAGGTGGCAAGCCAAACAACTTGCATGCGGAAATCGTATCTGAAATTTATATAGAAATAAATCAGAAAACAGCAGAAATCTTACGAGTTACTGTCAATTAGAAAATTGTTATTCAATGGATTTTATGCGTCTGGCTTAGGCTTTGTCCGTATAATCACTAAGCAAGAAATATATAGAGGCGTCAAAGAGCGAAAAAAGTGCTATCAACCAAAGGATTCGAGATCGAAAAGCCGAACGCTGTCTGGGGTTCTAGACATTTCGATCGTGTGCTCTGGGGTTCCAGGCTCAGCCGTTTGGTTGATAGCACTTTTTTCGCTGTTTGACGCCTCAATATATTTCTTGCTTAGTGGTATAATGTATCTATACAAACAAGTCGAATGTAGAAATAAAACATGAGTTAATACAATACATAAAGCAACAATTCTTTATTTCCTGATAGAAAAATAAAATCATTAATACATAATCATTATAGATATACATATATATAGTTTGCTTTCCCGACTGCAAAGCCCTGTGAATCAAAGCCCCAGTTTTTGGGCCACAGCAAGGCATAGCAAGGTGATGCTTTCTTAACAATTTATTTCGCTGACGCACTAGCACTAGCTCAATAGGCTTAAATGGTAGAAGCGAGGTGCTCGACTGTTCTCCCTTAGCTTAGCTCTGAAGGTAACCAAGACCTGACTGATTGGCTCTTAATACGTTTGTCGCCATCTCATTTGCAATATTTTGCAGATCGTTCAAGAAGACAATTTGGAGCTTACAATTACAATAACAACTACGTAGAGGTAAATGCTAAATAATTAATAATAGTTTATCATTTAAGCTATGTGCTGTTACTTGTTCTCCCCTCCGATGGACATTCCCAGGGAATTAGTCAAATTAGAAAAGCCCAGAGTGCAACCCAGAGACCCATCTAGCAATTTTTTGGACTGTGATTCTTTCACTTTTGGTCTCATTCGCGATCTGGAAAGGCGTGTGCTGGCGAGTTCCTCTAGTATGTAATGGGATTCGGATCCCGCGGCTTGTTGGAATACTTCAGGCCCAGATCGTCGGCGATCTCGTCTATCGCCTCCAGAGCATAGTCCAGCTGCTCCTTGGTGTGGGCGGCCGACAGGCAGAAGCGGATGCGTCCCTCCATGATGGGAGTGGCCGGGAATCCAGCGCCCACCACTGCGATGTGGCGGGTCGTCAAAGTGCGAACCACAGCGCTGAAAGCGAAGATTGAGATTAAATAAATAATACAAAGTATTACTCACTAAGTATGTATATTATGTTTAATTCATATTAGTTGTAATCGTTTCAATCATTCCAACTGCTAGTACAGGTTCTTTATACGAATATATCTATATTTGTTTACAATTTTTGACTACATATTTTACTCGAGGCTATCATTATTACTATTCAATTATTTCCCAAGATAATTAATGTAGATAAACGCTAATTAAACATAAATTTTGGATGGAACATTCTCTAGTTAACTAGTGAGCCTCATTGGTGTCAGCGTCATCAGTCTCATCATTTCTCGGCCCACCACTGCTACTGGGTGCTTCCTGATCATGATCATGATCACTCAACCTCTCCTCGGAGATGGCATCATCGTCTAGTTCGCCCGACAACGGATGACCCATGGCCTTGGCCTGCTTCAGATACTTGTGGTTCTCGGCATCGCTGAGGAGTCTGAAGGCCAAGTCCTTGCCCACAACAGCCGCATTGATGGTGAGATCCGGGTGCTCCTCGTTCCCCAACGACCCTCGGATAGCCTGGATCCCATGCCGTATCAGCTCGTCCATGGTGCACTTCTCAAAGCTCTCCAGGTTTCGCTCCAAGTAGGTGCGGGCGCTCTGCGAACGAGCCCCAATGGCCATCGACTTGCAGTTGAGCACCGTGGCCGAGGGCATCACCTGGTAGATGTGGGCGCCGTTCACATCGTAGCCCGCCACCAGCATGCCCACCCCGTACGGGCGACGATTGTAGCGTTGGGTGGTGGCCTGCATCTTGTTGCCCAAGGACTCCACGAACCGGCGCACTGGGTACTCTGTGTTGTACGAGTGCCGGTAGGACATGCACTCGGTGCGCAGGTAGTGGCACAACTGGCGGGCATCGGCCGTTAGACCCGATATGGATATGCCCAGGTGAGCGTCCACGGGCATGATCTTCTTCTGGAGCGAATCAACCTCCGACGAGGCCCGGCACAAGGCCACGAGCACGGCGTGGTCAGTGCTCTTCAGGCCCACGGTAACCGTGCCCTGCTTCACCGCCTCCATGGCGTACTCCACCTGGAAGAGGCGGCCCTGCGGACTCCACACCGTCGTGTCATTGTCGTATTGGTTTCGGAACATAGTTCGTAAAATATTCGAATGTGTGTGTGTTCTTAAACTTGGTAGATATGACTACTAAATCCCTTCCTATTTGATATATAACTGAACTTCAAACTCACCCAATCTTGGAGAACAGATACACCAGCATGGGCACCACCGGCGAGTCTTCGTGGCCGTAGGTAATCACTCCCAGCTGAGCCAGGCGACGGCGGAAGTAGCGGGTGTTCCTGGCCAGCTGCATTATCTTCCTGCGGCCAATTTCGGTGCCATCCTCACCCATAATCGTCTTCATGGAAGTCAGGATCTGCTGGGCAATGGGTGGCGAGATGGAGCTAGCATAGCAGTGGGCATGGCTGTTGGTGCGGAGGAAGTCAATCAGTTTCTGTAAGGAAATAAAAGACATACGATATAAGGGTATATCCCCCTCCCGCCTTAGAGAAGCAAGAGACCTACCTTTGATCCCGCCAGATAGCCGCCAGCACTGCCGAAGCTCTTGGTGAAGGTGCCCATCAGAATGTCCACATCCTTGGGATCCACATTGAAGTAGTCCGTGACTCCTCTGCCGTGAGATCCCATGGCCCCCACGCTGTGCGCTTCATCCAGATACAAGTAGGCCTTGTACTTCTTTTTGAGGGCAATAATTTCCGGCAATCGGACAATGGAGCCCTCCATGCTGAAGATGCCCTCCACCAGGATCATGACCTTCTTCCACGGCTGGCCTCCCTTCTTGGGGTTTCCGTAGCAAACTCCCTGGCGCAGGACTCGCTCCAGATCCCGCATGTTGTTGTGCTTGAAGACCTTGGTGGTGGCTCCGGACAGGCGCAGGCCGAGGATGATGGAGGCGTGATTCTTCTCGTCGCTAATCACCAGGCAGTCGGGCCCCAGAAGCGAGGGCAGATTCAGGGCGTTCGTGGCGAAACCCATGCCAAAGACGATGGCATCTTCCACTCCGAAATACCTGGCGGTCAGGGCCTCCAGCTCCTGCAGCTGCTGATTGTTGCCCAGCTCAGAGCGGGAGCTGCAGTAGGCCAGTCCCAGTTCCCGGGCCTTCTCCTCCGATTCATCGGCACATCGTCCCGTGGCGGCCGCGAATCCCAGGTAGTTGTAGGATCCCAGATTCAAGCAGCGCGTCTCGGTGCCCGTGAACTTGAAGCTCCAGCCATAGTCGTCGCTCACGCGGTCCTTCAGGGTGAGCTCGTCGCCCGGCACACTGCAGATGGGACGGTTCCAGCAATCCTTGATCCTGCGGTAAACGTATCTCGAGTAGAAGCTCTCGAAGGCATCGTACAGCGTCACGTAGCCCTCGCGTCCCTTCTCCGTGGCCACCTTGGGCACGAAGAGCAGCTGGTTGATGTAGCCCAAGATCATCAGCAGGTAGAATCCCAGGTACGTCAGGCAGGCCGTGTGCAGCGGCACCTCCTCGAAGGAGGTCTTCTGGCTGTGCTCCACCTCCGGCGACAGTATCCCCTCCGCCTGATTGGGCTGCGTCTCCTCGTGATCCCGCAGAACCGTGGCGTGTCCATTTGCGATCGGGGACCTCTTCTCCGGATGGTAATTGGGCGAGCGATTCTGTGCAAAGGGGAGATCACCGATCACCGATTAGTGGCTAGTTATCGCTTATTGATTATTGATTATGGATTACTGTTGCGTATCGCTGCAAATCTACATAGCACCCCATTGAAAAGCACTTATCAGTCAGTCAGAGGGAGCCTTATGACCACCAGGTGCGAACTATTATTAATTTCGCGAGCTACACTGGGGAAAAGGTGATTTCTTTTGTAAATAACTAAAGATTTTGCGATGCCATGAAACTTCTATGAAAGCTTAAAAGGTTCCTTACACGCATAAATAAGAATAAAATACAAATAAGCTCTAGCTCTCTAGAAGATCCAATATATTTAAAACCTAAACCAAATTTAGATTTTGCTAGGCTATGAACCTCTTATAATAGCTTGAAGGGAGAGTTTCTTATTCATAAATAATAGACATTAGCTAGTAAGCTCTAGTAGATCTAATATATTTAATAACTAAACCAAATTAAGATCATCTTTCAGAATATATTGGTTGTAAAGTTCAGATATCTCCACCCCCGATAGGCTGACTCTCCCTGAGCTGTGATTCTTTACTCGATCACAGCCCCAATTCCCGCTGTCAGCACATCTTAACTTGATTGCCCTTTCAGTGCGTTCAGTCAATTCTCCAGCCAATTAACATTAAACTAACAGATCTATATGTGAGCGTGTTCAGATACATATATGGATGTGGTCACACGGCATGTAGCTGTAGCTTTACTCTGGCACTCACATGAGCCGAGTTCGGCATGAAGTCACACATGGAGAGAGAGACAGAAGCCATACACATGTATGCAGCCCAACATGGCACACTTCCAGCGGCCCAACAAATAAAGAACTATAATTAACTCATTTAAATGGACAATACAGGTAATTCGCTTATTGATTTTAGCGCGGGCAAAGGATGCGATAGGGGAATAGCTCTTCACAGGCGTTGCTGATATATACACCGATGCATGTATCTCTATATACGAGCGCCAACTTAATCGTATAACAATAACGAGTCGGCGACAATAATATTTCGTGTTTATTATCATTTGCCACCGGGCTTGTTTACTAAATATTTCCACGCAGCCGAGAGCTAATGGAGGATCAATTGGGTTCCGCTCTACCGGGTTTTTTAATGGACTTGTCGGTGGTAGGGTATTGATTACTCAACATGAACGAACATTTGAGTAAAGCGGAGTAAATACCTAGATAAAAATCGAAGCTACTCTGGGCAAATAAACACAAAATGTGTAATAGTAATTACGCGAAAGGAGGACAGACAGAAAGGAAGGAAGGAACTAAGGGGTGAGAACTAGATAATGGCTTCCATATGTCATGGATCCGAGATAACGACCGACAGGGCGGCCGGTGCAAGCCAAAGTTCTCCAACAATAAATGATTTGTAAGGGGTTCCCGTTGTCTTATTATGTCTGAGTCATTGGCTAATTTTACTGGAATTAAACTAATTTCTTACCGAACTCATTCTGAATATTTCGCCATTTTGGTTATTTCCCCTATCTTGATGGAGAAAAACTTATAATTTAAATAAAAGCAATTTTGCATGCTGATAAAATTAAGCTATAAATCCCAGAGCGCCATATCTCAAGGGTGAGTGGTTTCCAACACGCGCAGACATTGTACTAGCCCGCTGATAAAATTCATAAAACATGCGAAAAACCACCTTAGAATTGAAATAAAGCATGGTTACAGTTACTGGCAGTTTTTCATAAAAATTATAAACAATTTAATGGAACTAAATCAATAACGACTTGGCACCAATAAAAATAATATTATTAAGAAGAACCTTTTCACAGAACTGAGCCATGATCTTATTACATTTCCTAGAAGAATAAATCATATATCAATAATAATATCAATGCTTTAGCATTAATTGAAAGTACAACTTATTTATTCACTTGATAACCACAAGTTTTCTTGGTAATATCTTAAGCAAATGGGAATAAATTTATTATTGAAATAATAGCATGGAAATAATATAATTTCCGTTTAAATTAGTTTTATTTAAGCCCCATTCTTTCTATTTTTAAACTCTAATGGAGTTAAAAGCCTCCTACAAGCAAATAATCTCTGCAAAGCCTTCCTCCAAAATTGTCTTATGCACCCTCCCACTCATAGAAATATATATATATATATATAAAAGAATCTTATCTAAAATCAACGCCCACCCGAAAAAAACGTTGCCTTCAGCGATTGTGGAAATCGTGTGGATCATGATTCACCACCCGGCGGGCGCTGAGTCGCATTCTGCGAGGCTTTACGTAAAAAGATTGCCCGGAATGGGCCTGATAAGGCGTTGCCGGCATGGCATGACAATATTATTACCACGATTCCACACTGAATCGAGTGGTGATGATGGGCTCTTTCAACAAACAAGGTGCACCTTTGCAATATGTACCTATTGGGGACACACAAACCTAGGTAGGTTATGGCCAGACAGCAGGAGTGTCGGTGGAAAGGTGACAATAGATCGATTACCAAGTGCACAGAGTGTAATAAAGTTAGGGGAGAGAGTATTATAGGGCTTCCTCTCCCTGTTTTTCGTGTGTTTAGTTTTTTGGTAGGAAGTTCGCTAGGTATAAGCTTGTTTTATTGATATAGTAGAGCGATTTCTACTAGAAGCTTTCTAGTTCTAGCTAGTTTGCACACTTTTTTACGGCAGGCGCCGAGCTTGACAATCGGTGCCCGACCCTGGTCTATACTTTTGAGTTATACAAAGTAATAATAATTCAATAATTAATTAATAATTCATAATTATGTTTGGAATCAAAAATCATAGACTAACTAATTTTATTTAAAGATTTATTTAAGATTCAAAGATTATTTATTTCAGTGGGGATTATTAATGGTTCGCCTTTGTAAATATAATGGTAAACCTCGAATCTGATTTATGGTATATATTATTGCTAAAACGTAGTATTGGCCCATTATTTTTATTATAAAGTTCAAGAAAGCTTTTAAAATTTATTCCTGTCCTAGTTTAACTTTTTAATGGTTTTTTTTGTCATACTATCTGAAGTTCAGACCTCGTAAAATGAATTTAACGGCTCCAGTGTCAGCCTTCATGACCTTTTGAAAAAAGCCAAACATGTCCAATTGGCCAACACTTGTGGCACGTGCCAATGGTTACAAAAACAAATGTACGGCAAAAAAGGAAAAACAAACGAGGAAAACACTGCAATGGAAAAACCGAGGACTGCTGACCCAGAAAACGGGAAAATCGTAGGGAAAAAAGCGGTCAGAGGGGCGAATTCGCCGCAAAACGACGAAGGGTGTGCGAGCAGCAACAACAATTGCGGCGAATCTCTACAGCTGACGCTCTCGTTCTCGCTCTCCCCCGCTCTATTTATGTTCCCTCCACCACACACACGAACGCACACTTAAGTAAAATCAATGATTCGCCGGCAGCGAGAACGCGAGAGAGAGAGAGAGAGAGAGAGGAACGGAACCACATTTTTCGGCCAATTTTAATGGCTTTTTGCATATTTTGGCTTTTTTGTCAGATGTTTCTTTTGCTTTCATCTCTCCACTGAGCGAAAAGCTCTCTGCTCACCTTGGCCTCGGCGGCGGCGTTGGCGTTGCAGCGACGCGTGCGAATTTCCGTGTAAGCGGGTGCCGAGAATTTTCGCTGATTAAGGAAGGGCTCCGCCTCCCCCTGCGACTCCACCGCATGATTGAAGTTCAGCCGCCCATTATTCGGACTTCCGTTTCCAGTTCCGTTTGCAGCTCCACCTCCATTCGGCAGCTTTCCATTCGCCCCATTTGTGGTCGCATAGCTCTGCTCGAAAACCGTTCCAGAATCGCCGTCGAAGTTGCCCATATTTGACCAGTGATCACTCCGATTCCGAATTGAAACGCGCCCAAAAAGTAACTGAAAGGCAGGCGTTGACTTGTTTAATTAATCAAATAAACAGTGTGCCTGCCTACCTTAATTAAAAAGTAACTGAAAGGCAGTGTTACCAGATGAAAATGTTGGTAAAAAATCTCAAATAGTCGATATTTCACCCTAAAAAATCCAGTCAATTGGGAGAGTGTAAAAATTGGGAGAGCAAGAGAGCAAGTGAGCAGAGAGCGGCTCTAGAGATGGGGTGAACAAAAATAAAAGAATCTAGAGATGGGGTGAACAAAAATAAGAGAATCTAGAGATGGGGTGAACAAAAACAAGAGAATCTAGAGATGGGGTGAACAAAAATTGAAAACGAATTGAAACGCGCCCAAAAAGTAACTGAAAGGCAGGCGTTGAATTGTTTAATTAATCAAATAAACAGTGTGCCTACCTTTCGTTTATAGCGCCAAGCAAAGAATGGAATTTTCCCTTGAAGGCAGATGGCCACACTGCCCAGAAAAATAACGCAATAAAACTACGTAATTGATCGGAAATGTGATCTTTTGAAGAAAACAAATTAAATATAATTTAATCTGCGAGAGTTGTCTAAACCTGTTTCCTTATTCTAACCTGGAATGATCAATAATACATATTTGGACCTTATTTGGATAGATTTTTGAATGGATTTACTCATTTATACATAGAAAATGTGATTTTTCAAAATTTTTTAGTAGTTTTTAGTTGTAGATATATAAAGTCTGCACAATTTTTCCTTTCCTCTACAGGTAGAAAAGACGTATCGATTCGATACGTAAGGAGACAGTGTAACCAGAGGTCGACAATTTTCACAGTCAAAATACCAAAATATACCAAAACCAAAGGCGCCAAATTTTAAAAATATCATTAAGATTTTGTTGTAGTACTGGCTGCTTAATATTTTTATATGATTTGTTATATTTTTATTGCAATTCTTTTATATAATGAAGTAAACACAATAATAAATTCAAAAACAAACAATGTGGTTTTAAACTGGTAATATATAAAAAAAAAAACACCTCTTAACGAGGTGAGATAAATGTTTGTGGTGATAAATAGTAACGTTAACAAAAATAAATTACAAATAATTCAACTAGTTTCTAATTCGACACGCTGGTCTTTAGATTCAAGGCTAGGTATTTTACAGCTTAGTGCAGAAAACGAAACTAGTTGAATTATTTGTAATTTTCAGCAATCTCAAGGGCTATGCAGCATGAAGTGACTACCAAAATCGTAAGAGCCATATTTAAAAAAATTTTAAAACATCGTAAAATAAATTATTTTTACTTCTAAATTCTTAATTAATAATGATATTATAATTTAATATTTAGAACAATTTTCTCAAAAATATTTTAAGTTAAGTTTCCTTTGATGGTTTTTAAATTTATTGCAATTGTGCACGTCCCTATAGGACTCTATTTTTTTCGATAACGTCGATATTCGATACTACGTGAATTGACTGCCATAGGTAATGAAAAAGTTTTACAGTTTGAGTTTCCCGGTTATGGACACGATAGAGCTGGTAATTCGTGTCGGATACCAAAAAACTACAAATATTTGTGTTCATTATAAATGCATCTTCTATTTCAACCTCAAAAACTCACAAGAAAACTTACTGTAAAATTCAAATTCTCACAAAATCGCAGACCACTAGGCCATATCCATAGCTCTAACTCCCAGAATTTAAACTCTGAATCCTTTGCCAAGTTGGATTTTATTTTTGTTCAGTTATTAGGAGCACTAATCTGGATAAATCCACAAAAACTGAGTTCTTACTTATGGAAATTTATTCTCTGGATGAGCCATGACCATAAGTAAGTTTGTTTTGTTTTTCAACTTATAAAAAAAATGATTAA